>JAXCGZ010000388.1:22500-52500 GCA_037179515.1 Halocaridina rubra
GTGTCTGAAGACTACCCTTACATTTCCAAAGAAAGAATATTCTGCCCTTTCTATGCTAGTTATATGCATTTCCGGGGACAAATCCGTAAATATGTTTGCTACTAGGACTCTCTCTTTCTTCTTCTCATGAAGTTCTGCTCCTGCTATTGAGTAGTCAAGCTTGGGCCTTCTCGCACTTGTACCCATTCTCATTACCTTATATTTTGAGGCATTGAGTTTCATTAGCCACTTTTCTGACCACTCATGCAGACTATGCAGGTCTTCCTGAAGTTCTCTATCATTGCTCTCGTCTTTTACTTTCTTCACAATCTTTGCATCATCTGCAAACATATTCATGATTGAATTTACAGGTTACTTACGTATACAAGGAACAAAAGTAGCCCTAAAACTGAACCCTGTGGAACTCCACTACAAAACCGTCTCCATTCAGATACTGTCTTACTCTGACTCTCCGCTCCATTCATTTTAAGTTTTTTTTTTTTTTTTTAAGAATGTGACACCGGGAAAGGCAGAAACTGCCATCATCAATAAAGGTCCGGGCACGAGAAAATACCAACACGAAGGAAAAGTAAAAGGTTAAGGGCAAGGCAGAGATGAGGTAATGTCACACAAAGGAAAATGACAGACAGAAAAAACAGTCAAAGTACAGAGGACCCAGAGATATGGAGGACTTGGCTCTGAGATGACGATAGATCTGCTTTTTGAAGGATGAGAGGTCATAAGAATTACGAAAGACAGAAGGAAGAAGAGAGTTCCAGAGTCTGGAGGTAGATGGGAAGAAGCAGTCGCTGCACCGACCAATCCATGAGCAACAAATCTCCACACAATACCTGTGAGATGAGGCTATATGGCGAGTGTTACGCAGCCTCGGCAGTGGAGGAGGGATGCAACTCGCCAACTCATCAGAGCAGCGATGGAAGTAGTAGCGATAGAAAAGCGAAAGGGGAGATTCCTTACAGCGAAGAAAGAGAGAATTCAGGTTAGAAGTAAGAGAAGGATCATTAATGAGTCTGACTGCCCTAGATAACTCTATCAAGAAGATAAGTAAAGGAAGAAGCACCCCAGACATGTGAGCAGCATTCTAAGCAGGGGAGGATAAGACCTTTGTAAATTTTAAGTAACTGCAATGAGGAAAAGTAATGACGAAAACAAAACAAAACCCCAAAGTTTTTGGATGAAGAATTAGAAATTTGGATTATGTGATTCCTCCAAGACAAGTTAGAGGCTATATGGATTCCTTATATGTTGATAGAGTGAAGAGGGTAAATTTCATTAGTTTCGAAGACAATAGGGTTATCAGGAGGAGAAGAAGATAAAGAGATAGTCAGAAACTGTGTCTTGGAGGCATTGAATTTAACTAAATTTTGAGTGCCCCATTCAGATACTCTCTGCAAATCGGAGGTAAGAGTAGAAGAAAGAGTGATACGAGATTGATTACGAGTAACAGATGAAAGTTGGGAAGAAAAGGCAGAGGAAAAGTGAAGGGTAGAATCATCAGCAAAGGCATGAAGAAGAGAGGAAGATGGGGATTGTAGAAGATCATTGATGAAGAGAAGGAAGAGAGTAGGTGGAAGAACAGAGCCTTGTGGAACACCACTGCTAACAGAGAAAGGGCTAGATGTTGCACCATCAACAACTACAGATATAGAACGGTCAGTAAGAAAACTGGAAATCAGAAAACAGAAAGAAGGGGTAAAGCCATAGGCAGGGAGTTTGGCCAACAGAGCCTTGTGCCAGACTCTGCCAAAAGCCTTAGAGATATTAAGGGCGACGACAAAGGATTCCCCATAGTTCCTCAGAGAAAATGACCATACATGGGTAAGATAGGACAGGAGATCACCAGTGGATCTTGCCTTGCGGAAGCCGTACTGGTGATCGGAGATAAGTGAGTTAGATTCAAGGCGTTTCAAGAAGTGAGCATTGAGCAAAGTTTCAAAAACTTTAGAAATAGAGGAGGTTAGGGCAATAGGTCGGTAGTTAGAAAGAATAGAGCAGTCACCCTTTTTAGGAACAGATTGAACTAGAGCATGCTTCTAAGATGAAGGATAGATACTTGTTGACAGAATGAGGTGAAAAAGACGGCAAAGCATGGGAGCCAATTCATCTGCAAACTCCTTAAGGAACCTTGCAGGGATACCATCGGGACCAGATGCCTTGTTTGTCTTTAGCGAACGAAGAACCTTATGAACTTTGCGTGAAGAAAGGATAAGGCAGGGCATAGGGTTAGAGAGGGGTAAATACTGAGGAACAGGTGCGCTGGAATCATTGATAGAAGAGTTGGCAGAAAAATGAGAGCCAAAGAGAGTGGCTTTGTCAGTGTGAGAGCAAGCTATAGAACCATCAGAACGAATGAGAGGGGGAAAGCTTGAGTTACAGAAGTTTTTGGAGAGGTTTTTGGCTAAGGACCAGAAGCATTTGTCAGTGGGAGAGGAGTTAAGGTCATCAACTTTCCTTCTTATAAAGGAAGCTTTAGACCGTCGAATCCGAGCAGTACAGTGATTCCTAGCTATAATAAAAGCAGAGCGAGTTAAATCGGAAGGGAAGGCTAGGTAAGATCAGTGAGCCTCATTCCTAGTCTGGATAGCCATGGAGCAGGCACGGTCAAACCAAGGTTTAGGGGGAGAGAAAGTTTTTGTAGTAGAGGGGATGTACGCCTCCATTCCCGCAGTCACGATCTCGGCAACTTTTACAGCTACCTGATCAGGGTTGCGGGACCGAAAGCAGTAGTCATCCCATGGGAAGTCAAAGAGAAAGTTACGCAAATTTTCATGTTGGGTACGCTCGAAGTGCCAAAGGCGATGCTGAGTAGGAGGGATTGGTGGTGGGGGAGCAAAAATGAAAGAGACTGAGATCATAGAGTGGTCAGATTTACCAAGAGGGGAAAGCACAGAATAAGAGTAGCTTGAAAGGTTAGAAGTAAAAAATAGGTCAAGAGTGTTTGTAGCATGTTCGTGGCGATCAGGAACGCGAATAGGATGTCTGATAATTTGCTCCAGATCGTGAGTAATAGAGAAAGCAAGGGCCTCGCTTCCTCCCATAGCAGTGTGAGAAGAATGAAGCCACTCACTGTGGTGTATATTGAAGTCTCCAATGTAGAGAACTTTGGCATGTGGGTGAGAAGATAGCAAGGACTCATGACACGAGGATAGACATTCAAACAAAGACACAAACTCGGTGGAGTTTGGAGAACAGTAGCAGAAGCAAAGGAAGATAGTGGTAGTGGAGAGATAGACTTTTAGCCAGAGAACATCAAAGTCAGGAGATTCAAGGTCCATGAGCCTCACAGTAGGAGTGTTAGTCTTGCAGTATGCACAGACCTCACCTTTGGAACGAAAACGAGTATACAGATTATAGTGAGAGATTTGGGATGGGTCAGTGGAAGCATGTATAGACAGCTGGGTTTCAGATAGGAGGAGGAAATTAGGGAGGAAAGTGCCCAAATGCTGGTCCACAGACGACAGATTAGAGTTCAGCACACGAATGTTAGAATAGTGAAGACTGAAAGAAGCAGATCTATTGGCAGGTGCAAGGTTAAGAGCAGAGTCATTACTACCACCAGGCGTGTCTGCCCTCAAGCCAATGGTGGAGTCAACACGATCCCCGAAGATTCTTCGCACCCCACTATGCCGGGTACTGGGGGCCATTAGTTGTGAACCTTCCATAAATAATAACAAATGGGAGGGAAAAAGAAAGTAAAAGAGACAGATGTTGGGAATGTTGTGACTTGTCAAATGTAATGGAATAGCAAGAGATGTGTAGTGAATATGCCAGAATATTCAGTATATATGTAGGCATCAGGAAAGAACCGTTCTGAAGGAAGACTCAACCTGGTAGAGTCGTAGTCTTTCAACGGGGCAAGTTTTTATCCATTCCAAGACATTTTCACATATTCTCGCCATTACTTGCAGCTATTAAGTAAGTCTCCCATGTGGGACAATATTTAATCCCTTCTGAAAATCTAGGAATATGCAAACCGCTCAGCCCACTCTTTCCTGTAAGATTCGGCTTACCTCATCATAAAATTATGATGTATATATGTATGTATGTATGTATGTATGTATGTATGTATGTATGTATGTATGTATATATGTATGTATGTACGTATGTATGTATGTATGCACACAAACACTTCTTATATGAAAAGTGGCTGGAATCTGGTAAGATTCCAAGATGCTGGAAAGTAGTATGTATCTTCAAAAAGGGAAGGAGAGATACAGCTCAAAACTATAAGCCTGTTTCCTTGACCAGCATAGTTTGCAAAGTTATGGAGAAACTACTAAGGAAACATATCTCTCTTCACTTGGAATCCTTCAAAATTTTGTCAGTGAGACAACATGGCTTCAGAGATGGTAGGTCAGCAGTATTAAACTTATTGGAATTTTATGATGTGGTAAGCCGAATCTTACAGGAAAGAGAGATCTGGGCAGACTGTATTCCTAGACTTCCAGAAAGCATTTGACACTGTCCCACACGGGAGACTTATTAAGAAGCTGCAAGTAATGGCGAGAATAGGTGAAAATGTCTTGAAATAGATAAAAACTTACTTTGAAAGAAGGAAACAGAGGGAAAGAGTGAGACACTTATGTGAATGGATAAAAGTTAGTAGTGGGGTTCCACAGGGTTCAGCTTTAGGGCATTTTTATTCCTTGTATATAAATGACCTACCATAATCTGTAAATTTAATCTTGAATATATTTGAAGATGATGCAAAGATTGTGAAGAAAGTGAGAGTTGAAAACAATGGTAGAAAATTTCAGGAAGACCTAAATAGTCTGCATGAGTAGTCAGAAAACTGGCTAATGAAAGTCAATACCTCAAAATGGAAGGTAATGAGAATGGGTACAAGTGTGAGAAGGCCCAAACTTGGATACTGAACAGTAGCAGCAGAACTTCAAGAGACGGAGAATGAGAGGGATATAGGAATAAACACATTGGCAGATTTGTATCCTGAAATGTATATAAATGGCATAGTAAAGGCAGCATATGCTTTCTAGGCAAATGTAAGGATTGCCTTCAGACACATGGGCAAGGACATGCTCAGAAATAGTTATGTATCCTATGTGAGGCCAAAGCTTGTATATGTATTTCCCTTTTATAATCCACACTTGAAAAAGCACATAGATAAACTGGAAAAAAAATTTAGAGACATGCCATGAAACTGGTGCTAGAAATATGTAATTTCAGTAATGAGGAGAGGCTGAAGTAATTAGACTTACCATCACTCGAAGCTAGAAGAGTGTGGGGGGCATGATAATGCTTTTTAAATTCCTTCATGGTTTTGACAGAGTGAATAGGGATCATTATTTTGATATGGCTGGCTCTAGAACTAGAGGTCATAGTTTGAAGCTTCATAACAAAACTTCTTTGCAGCATGTAAGGAAGTACTTTTTTAGTGTAAGAGGAATTGATGATTGGAAATCGATAAGCGAGGAGGTAGTTAATGCAAACTCAATTCATAATTTTAAGGACAATTATGATAAGTATCACCGAGTACAAAAATGGAACAGACCTGGAGATCCGAAGTTACGAACATAGGGCTCTTTCTGTAAGCACAATTATGTTTTTATAAATAGGCAATTAAGTAATTAAGCGCGCACACACACGCACACACACACACACACACACACACACACACACACACACACACACACATTATTAGAATTTTATGATGAGGAAAGCCAAATCTTACAGGAAAGAGAGGGCTGGGCAGATTGCATATTCCTAGACTTCCAGAAAGCGCTTGACACTGTTCCACATGGGAGACTTATGAGGAAGCTACAATCAATGGCTAGAATAGGTGGAAATGTTTTGGAATGGATAAAAACTTACTTAGAAGGAAGGGAACAGAGGGTTAGAGTAAGACACTCAGTGTCTGAATGGAGAAGAGTTAGTAGTGGAGTTCCACAGGGTTCAGTTTTAGGGCCACTTTTGTTCCTTGTATATGTAAATGACCTACCAGAGTCTGTAAATTCATTCATGAATATGTTTGCAGATGATGCGAAGATTGTGAAGAAAGTAAAAAACGAGAACAATGGTAGAGAACTTCAGGAGGATCTAAATAATCTGCATGAGTGGTCAGAAAAGTGGCTAATGAAAGTCAATACTTCAAAATGTAAGGTAATGAGAATGGGTACAAGTGCAAGAAGGCCCAAGCTTGACTATTCGGTGGCTGGAGTACAACTTCAAGAGACAGAAAATGAGAGAGATCTAGGAGTAAACATACTGGCAGATTTGTCTCCAGAAATACATATAAATGGCATAGTAAGAGCAGCATATGCATTCTTATCAAATGTAAGGGTAGCCTTCAGGCACATGGACAAGGAAATGTTCAGAAATATTTATGTAACCTATGTGAGGCCAAAACTCGAATATGCAGCCCCCTTTTGGAATCCGCACTTGAAAAAGCACATAGCTAAGCTTGAAAAAGTTCAAAGACATGCCACGAAACTGGTGCCAGAAAAACGCAATCTCAGTTATGATGAGAGGCTGAGGGAATTAGACTTACCATCACTCGAAGCTAGAAGAGTGAGGGGGGATATGGTGACAGTCTTTAAATTCCTTCATGGTTATGATAGAGTGGATAGGGATCGATATTTTGATATGGCTGGCTCTAGAACTAGAGGTCATAGTTTGAAGCTTCGTAAGAAAACTTCTTTGCAGGATGTAAGGAAATACTTTTTCAGTGCAAGAGTAGTTGATAATTGGAATTGGCTAAGCGAGGAGGTAGTTAATGCTATCTCAATCCATAGTTTTAAGGACAGGTATGATAAGTATCACTAAGTATAAAATGGAACCGATCAGGAGACGGGAAGATACGAGCTTTGGGCTCTTTCCCGTAAGCACAATTAGGTAATCAATTAGGTAATCACACACACATGGTTATGATAGAGTGGATAGGGATCGATATTTTGATATGGCTGGCTCTAGAACTAAAGGTCATAGTTTGAAGCTTCATAAGAAAACGTCTTTGCAGGATGTAAGGAAATACTTTTTCAGTGTAAGAGTAGTTGATAATTGGAATTCGCTAAGCGAGGAGGTAGTTATTGCTATCTCAATGCATAGTTTTAAGGACAGGTATGATAAGTATCACTAAGTATAAAATGGAAACGATCAGGAGACGGGAAGATACGAGCTTTGGGCTCTTTCCCGTAAACACAATTAGGTACTCACAATTAGGTAATCACACACACACACACACACACACACACACACACACACACACACACACACACACACACACACAAAATAGGCTTGAAGTTTATGAGGAAAGTCATATAGGTACTATTGAAGTCATAAACTCAGTTGTTAACATGGCACGGGAAAAAAAATGTAGGATTTTGATTATGGGAGACTTTAATCATAAAGAGATAGATTGGATAAATCTTGACCCACACAGTGGTGTGAACTCATTCGGGGCAAGATTCCTAGATTGCGTACAAGGGAATTTCCTACACCAACATGTAATGGAACCAACAAGGGCCAGGGGTGGGGATGAGCCATCACTACTTGATCTAGTGTTCACAGATAATGTGTTGGATATTGAAAAAATTGAGTATGAACCACCAATTGGAAAGAGTGACCACTGTGTGTTGTTGATGGAGTATATCATTGAAGATATTCTTCCTGAGAGTAGAGGCACTGAGGACATGAGGAGGAACTATCGGAAAGGAGATTACATCAAAATGAATGAGCTTTTTGCAGTTATTGACTGGAGAACCTTATTTTACAACAAATCTGTACAAGAAATGTATGACATCTTTTGTGAGAAATATGGGAAGATAGTAGATTGCTGCATACCTGTCACCAAAGTAGGTGTAATTCATGCCAGAGAGAAATGATTCGATAATGGGTGTAAAAGAGCTAAGGAGTGGAGAGACAAATGCTGGAAAAGGTATAGGAGGAGAAAAAACATAAATGCCTGGCAAACCTACAAAAGAGCAAGAAATGACTACCTAAGTAAAAGGAGAGAGGCAGAGAGAGACTATGAGAGGGACATCACCAGGAAGGCTAAAGAAAATCCCAAGCTTATCCACAGCTTTATCAGAGGGAAACTGAAGGTAAAAGAACAGGTTTTAAGGCTAAAGAGAGCGGATGGAAGCATCACTGAGACGGATGAAGAGATCTGCAAAGAATTGAACAAGGAGTTTCAGTCAGTATTTACAGTAGAAAATACCCCACCCCCTCAGATTGCAATGATAGAAGCTCAAGGGCCGGTATTAGAGAACATCAACCTTACAGCCACAGAGGTATGCAAAGCGCTGATGGATTTAGATGTTCATAAAGCTACAGGTCCCGATGACATATCCCCTCATGTGCTTAAAAAATGCGCAAACACAATGTCAGTGGCACTAAGTATCATATTTAAGGAGTCACTGGAGTCGGGGGAGATTCCAAGATGCTGGAAACAAGCAAATGTGATACCTATCTTCAAAAAGGGAAGGAGGGATACGGCTCTGAACTATAGACCAGTTTCCTTGACCAGCATAGTTTGCAAAGTTATGGAGAAACTACTAAGGAAACATATCTCTCTTCACTTGGAATCCTTCAACTTTTTGTCAGTGAGGCAACATGGCTTCAGAGAAGGTAGATCAACAGTAACAAACTTATTAGAATTTTATGATGAGGTAAGCCAAATCTTACAGGAAAGAGAGGGCTGGGCAGATTGCATATTCCTAGACTTCCAGAAAGCATTTGACACTGTTCCACATGGGAGACTTATTAGGAAGCTGCAATCAATGGCTAAAATAGGTGGAAATGTTTTGGAATGGATAAAAACTTACTTAGAAGGAAGGGAACAGAGGGTTAGAGTAAGACACTCAGTGTCTGAATGGAGAAGAGTTAGTAGTGGAGTTCCACAGGGTTCAGTTTTAGGGCCACTTTTGTTCCTTGTATATGTAAATGACCTACCAGAGTCTGTAAATTCATTCATGAATATGTTTGCAGATGATGCAAAGATTGTGAAGAAAGTAAAAAACGAGAACAATGGTAGAGAACTTCAGGAGGATCTAAATAATCTGCATGAGTGGTCAGAAAAGTGGCTAATGAAATTCAATACTTCAAAATGTAAGGTAATGAGAATGGGTACAAGTGCAAGAAGGCCCAAGCTTGACTACTCGGTGGCTGGAGTACAACTTCAAGAGACAGAAAATGAGAGAGATCTAGGAGTAAACATACTGGCAGATTTGTCTCCAGAAATACATATAAATGGCATAGTAAGGGCAGCATATACATTCTTATCAAATGTAAGGGTAGCCTTCAGGCACATGGACAAGGAAATGATCAGAAATATTTATGTAACCTATGTGAGGCCAAAACTCGAATATGCAGCCCCCTTTTGGAATCCGCACTTGAAAAAGCACATAGCTAAGCTTGAAGAAGTTCAAAGACATGCCACGAAACTGGTGCCAGAAATACGCAATCTCAGTTATGATGAGAGGCTGAGGGAATTAGACTTACCATCACTCGAAGCTAGAAGAGTGAGGGGGGATATAATCTTTAAATTCCTTCATGGTTATGATAGAGTGGATAGGGATCGATATTTTGATATGGCTGGCTCTAGAACTAGAGGTCATAGTTTGAAGCTTCGTAAGAAAACTTCTTCGCAGGATGTAAGGAAATACTTTTTCAGTGTAAGAGTAGTTGATAATTGGAATTCGCTAAGCGAGGAGGTAGTTAATGCTATCTCAATCCATAGTTTTAAGGACAGGTATGATAAGTATCACTAAGTATAAAATGGAACCGATCAGGAAGATACGAGCTTTGGGCTCTTTCCCGTAAACACAATTAGGTAATCACACACACACACACACACACACACACACACACACACACACACACACACACACACACACACACACACACACACACAGGGAGGTAGTTAATGCTATCTCAATCCATAGTTTTAAGGACAGGTATGATAAGTATCACTAAGTATAAAATGGAACCGATCAAGAGACGGGAAGATACGAGCTTTGGGCTCTTTCCCGTAAACACAATTAGGTAATCACACACACACACACACACACACACACACACACACACACACACACACACACATATATATATATATATATATATATATATATATATATATATATATATATATATATATATATATATATATATATATATATATATATATATATATATATATATATATATATATATATATATATATATATATATATATATATATATTTCTTTCTTTCCTCCCACAGGTAGGCTTTTTAGCCTGTAAGTGCGGAGCATCTTCTCCATTCCGCTCTGTCCCGGAAGATATCCTCCTCCTCCGATCTATTCAGTCTTCCCATTCTATATTTTGTTAAGATTTCTTATATACTATCCCTCCATCTTTTTCGTGGGCGGCCTATGCGCCTTCTTCCGTCTGGTTTCCATTTGAATGCTAGTTTTGGAATTCTTGCCTCCTCCATCCTCTATACATGTCTCAGCCACCTCAGCTTAGCTTGCTCAATTTTTGTTTCCAATGATACCACTCCTAGTCTTCTTCTAAGTTCTTCATTCCTTATTCTATCCATTCGTGATTTACCGAGTATAAGTCTGATAGGTTTCATTCTTGCTTTTTTAAAAACCGAAAGTACTCGCCAACTCATTCGTTTCCTTTTCCTTTATGGTCAGTATTCTTACATATATATATATATATATATATATATATATATATATATATATATATATATATATATATATATATATATATATATATATATATATATATAATATATATATATATATATATATATATATATATATATATATATATATATATATATATATATATATATATATATATATATATATATATATATATATGTATATATATATATATATATATATATATATATATATATATATATATATATATATATATATATATATATATATATATATATAGTAGTTCCGGTTTTACGTCACGGACTCCCTTATCAACCAAGGGCTAGGACGGTTGCCTTCTTACGAAGGACTTGTTTTGGCAGATGTAATCCTTACGCTGAGTGCATGCCTTTGCTAACCTCAGACCGTGACGGGGCGCGAACCCTCGACCTGACGCCTCAGAGTCGGAGACGCTACTGACTGAGCCACGGCGACTACATATATATATATATATATATATATATATATATATATATATATATATATATATATATATATATATATATATATATATATATATATATATATATATATATATATATATATATATATATATATATATATATATATATATATATATATATATATATATATATATATATATATATATATATATATATATATATATATATATATATATATATATATATATTGCAAAAAAAAGATCAAGCAGTAGTAGAAATTATCTTTCGTTATTCGCTACAGTTCAGATATACGATGCAGTCATCTAAATACTATTCTCATCACGATTATAGCTGGACTACAAAAACATGGATAGACTCCTAGCTCCAACTAATCACCTTCTATACACAAATGCTATATTAAATGACATCTTCATAATTAATGTGAATTCCAAAATTTTGAAAACAAATATAAAATACATAACACTCACTTTCCGAGGGCCGTTACTCCTGAAAATAGAAAAATAATTGTAAAGTATACTGTAAGACCATATAATATTGCCTAATATACTGGAAAGCCTCTCATACCACTAATCGCGGAACTATAATACACATTCTTCTTACATACCAGTTAGAATAAGCTATAAGCAATGTAAGAAAATCAATAGCAAGGTTAAAAGTCATGAAAATGTATAGTATAAAAAGCAACAGAAATATACTTGGTCATATGGAAAATTTATTTCTATTACTAGCTCACCTTTTAAAAGCCTCAATTGGTTTACCAAAGATGAAAAATCTCTTATATAGTTCTATTTGAAAAAAAAAAGTGAAATACTAAATTGCAGGAATTTGTTCTTCACTTTAATCTAGACTATTTTTCCTAGAATTCTGCCTTGTGTATTTGTTTTTCTACTGATGTAATGCATGATATTGTCCATCAAGTAGTAGTATACAGTCATTTACGTATGAGAGCCATTTTCACTGGTACTCCATTTTTTACGCATTATGCATTAATTGAAAACCATATTTACAGAAGCTTTGACCTTGAAAAAAAAAACATGAAGAAGTACAAATCCCAAATTATGTATATATAACATCTGTAACGGTAAGTCAGTGCACCCCCTTTCGTCAAATCTAATTACATTTGGTTTAATTCAGTACATTGCCACAATAATTAAGATACTGTGCTACACAGGAATATCAATGTTTGCTGCAGTGGGGGACAAGCCATTTACAGAAATCCCATCAATGTACTTATACTAAAGTTACTGAAGTCATCATTACTTATAGCAATAACTTGAGACCTGAAGTTGGAGCACTGACTGCTAAATATTAAAAAAGTAAGAAGGTGTGAAGTAGCGAGCTGTTCACTACCACTTTAGAAGTACTGAAGATGTACAATGATGTTCCAATATCTCAGTAGTAAAGGAGTTAAGATGAACTACCTCTCAAAGGAAGAGGAACTTATAATCATCTCAGAAGTATTAATACACTCTCAACAAGAGAACAAATAAGCGCCTGGAACAGACACAATAAGTCATCAAGAATTGGTAGACTAATAATCATGCACAATAAATATGATGAAGAAATTGATAACTTTCTAACTGTATGATCTGCTTTGCTTAATACACTTAAGTTAATGTCAGAAATGGACACTTCAGTAACGAACTCTGATCAGGAGTGTGATAAGCTTGAGTAGTGCTTATAGTAAAATAGTACATGTGATAAGTTCCATACCATTCGAAAAAAATACAGAGTGGGAACAGATATATAATACTTCAAGCACAATTCTGCCTCGAGCCCAGGACAGTCAAATAGTAATGGGTTACCATCTCAGTTGTCAAGTTACCTTAAGTATTATTAAGTCACAACCATTAGATCAGTGGTTCTTAACCTTTTTCAGTATATGCACCCCCTTCAAATCAGCAGTCAGTTCTCGCACCCCCACGATTGCTGAAATACAAAAAAAAAATGCCAAAAATGCAAAGTTGATGTGATGTGTATTAATAACAAAACCACGTTTTATTTTTATTTAATCTTCATTCATATAGCTTACAATTTTTTTCCATGACAAAAATGCAGACTACTTATTAATAAAAATAAAATTACATTATTTTGCCTGCAATGCACAGCAAATCTAGTGACTTCGTTGCTGCTGTTTTTTTTTCTATGATGGCATCAAATCTTGGCGTCTTTGTACCGAGTGCTACTCGCATGTCATGTCCAGAATTTAGCCGATTTCTGCTTTTCGTTTTGATGTGAAGTACACAAGAAAATCCTTGCTCACACAGGTAAGTAGTCGCAAAAGGTACTAGCACTTCGAGACAGTGTTGCCACTCAATAATTTGGGGAAAAACTTGAATGTTCCTCCAAAAACCACTAGACTTACTTAAAAACTACTAGATTTATTTTTTCAAGAACATGAACATTTATCCCCTAATATAGCCTTAAAATATGTACCGTAATTTTCTTACTTTTGGGATTTACATAAAGACTTGAAGTGGAAGGTCTTCTAATGCTCCTTCCTCTTCTTTAGGTTATATAGTTGCCACTTCTGACTTTGAGCAATTTGCCATATAGCGCTGATGACATTTTCCATTTTTCAAGTCATTAAGGAGAGATTTTGATGGGTTCCAACTGCAGCAAGATCCTCCTTGTCTTGCAACTGCTTGCTTTGCAAGCATTCTGTTTGCAACAGTTTGAGTTAACAGCCGGTTTGAATGCTTGGTTTTGATGATGTTGATCTTTGAAAACATCCGCTCAATTGACGCGGCTGAATGTGGAAAGACCAATATATATCTCATGAATTCTACAAGGGTAGAAAATTATGCTTCTCCTCTTCCATCCTTGACTTCAAGTAGTTCTTGCCAAAAAGTTGATGGTGACAGGCTCAAATTTTGAAGGCTTGCCTTGCAATGCAACAAATCTTCCCTGTGTTGTTGCAAGTCATCAATATCTGGCTCTTTCACAAGTGTCGGAAAATGAACAGCCAACTGTACAATAGACTTAATTTTTCGTTGTGGAGAGAGAGCAACTTTTGGATCAATAACTGAAAGTTGTGGTAGGACACGATCTTCTTCTATGGGAAATCTCTTTCTTATTTGCACACACAGTTCGACTAAAAACTTTTGGCAATCTGCAAGGAACCTTGTTTTACTTTTACCTAGTGTCTCTTTCAACATCAGAGCTTCACACATTCCACCAAGCTTTATACTGTTGACATCAAGGTACAGAGATGCATCATGAGGGTTAATCTCAGAAAGTTGGCGCTCTTTCACTTTGTTCTTAACAAACATGCTTAGGATGCTCTGATATTCATCAGAAATAGAGGAGTGGAGTGTACTAAACCTGAAATATTCTGGCTGGAATTCTATGTTAATCTTATTCACTTTTCCAAGGACATAATTCAGGAATAACAACATGTGCCGAGTTCCCCTGTTTACCATTGTCTTATATATATATATATATATATATATATATATATATATATATATATATATATATATATATATATATATATATATATATATATATATAATGCTCCATCAATTTTGTCCAGAAAAGATTCAGATTGAAAAAGATTGGAGGAGATCCCATTGTTCAAATACTCGAAATATTACATGCCCCCTAGATAGCAAATGAGTCTGTGAAAGCTTAATAATTTTGAGCTTTGGACTCTGTACCACCTCTTGAGTCAGTGTAAACTGATGTTGGCGTTTGCTACTTCTCGAAAAATAGCAACAAATGTCCTTAAGAAAAGCCTCAAGAAAGGGTGGCAAATGGGCACAAGCATGGCTTGCACACAATGCAAACGAATGGCAGACACAGCCAAGAATAAATACAGATGGTACATCTCCCTTCAAATGTGCCTGAGAACCACCACGTGCACCCACCATAGTAGAACAATTATCACTGGCAAGACCAATTATGTTTGTAAGTGGTGTCTTTACTTTGAAACAATTTTTTCACAGCCATGTACAAACCCTCTGCACTGGCATCTTCAACTTCCAAAATTTCTAACAAGGCATCCGCAACTTTCACCTTGTTCTTGTCGTAGTATCATACCATGACAGCAAGTATTTGTGACACCGAAATGTATGTGCTTCCCTCTATCATTAAAGAAAACTTGTTTTTCTTGCACATCTTTGCAACTTCTTCCCGTTCTACCCATGCTAATGCATATTGCAAAATATATGAAGCTTTTGTTTTTTTCCTAGTCATTTTCTTCACAGTCTCACAGTCTGGAAACACCCTTTTCATTACATCAATCAAATGGTATGCCTGGTAAAATGCCATCTCATGTTCTGCCATAAATCCAGACAATAATAATTCTGCATTGTGAACTTTATTGTTCGGATCTTCTTTTGGTTTCTTCATGAACTGCATAATAGTCACACTATATTTCTTTGATTCATAGTTTTTATTTGTTTTGATGTAGCTTTGTGGCTGATCAAACCACCTTCGTTTGGATTCTTTAGCTTGCAGTCACATACTACACAAACTACAACATTCTTATCTTTAGGATCTGCCTTGATCCAGTCTTTAAACTCAGGATCAGTTAGCCACTCGCTATTTAATGACTGGCTGTACCGCATCTTATTATTATTATTTTTTTTTTTTTGGTGGAGTTTTATCTCCACTATAGCTCGCACTAGGATTCTCCGAATCACTTATGATGTTTCAGATCCTTTTGTTTAATTATCCACATTCTTAATCAAACCGAGGCCCCAGGCAAGAAGTCAGTGCAAATCACTCCTATATCGCTAATATTCTCACTCCATGATTAATGCTCTGCCTAATATCACCCTCATATATCTTGGTTCAGATACACGATAATTCAGTCAACTGAAAATGCCTTATCTTCTAACCAGATAGTTTTATTAACTACCAGTAAATAGATACAAAAGAAAATATACACTCGATGCTGACTGATTTATGAATATTTAATCAGAGAATAAGGTGCCATGGACGAATTATTTTGGGAAAAGATGGATTGGTGTAAGAGGGAGTTGTGTGAGTTGCCCGCAGATATATAGGAAACAAACGAGAAGTATGCAAGTACCGTATCACCATACAACGCACGAGTATTGAAAACGGTTGCTGGGATAGGTGGGAGGGAGGGTCCTCATGGGCTGAGGGGATGGGAGAAGGGTAAGGGTCCTCTACACTTATACTAAGAGAGAGAGAGAGAGAGAGAGAGAGAGAGAGAGAGAGAGAGAGAGAGAGAGAGAGAGAGAGAGAGAGAGAGAGAGAGAGAGTCAAAGTCAAAGTCAAAAACTTTATTCCATCAAAAATGGCTATTACATGATAATTAATCTAATTACAAATTACAATGTAAAATGTCAAAATAAAACAAATGAAATTTGCAAAGCACAAAATCAAAAAATGTACACATTAAAATATGCATACGTAAACTTCGTCTACCCAATGGGAGGATAATAATGAGACTAAAATCACTTATTAAGTAGGTGATTTAAAAGATGAGATTTAAGTGAGGGTAATGTTTGGCAACTTCTTAAGTTTGCGGGTAAAGAGTTCCAAAGTCTCGGGCCCATTACATTTAAGGCTCTTGCCCCAATATCAGTGGAAGTTCTGGGCACGTAAAAAGAATTCTGATATCTGGTGTTGACGTTATTGATACGCACTTGATTAACTGTTGGCAATGAGAAGAGCCATTCCGGTAATATTCCATGATTTATTTTAAAAACTAAAAGACAGATATTATATATGAACTTCATGTCCATCCTTAGCCAACCCAATCTCTCAAAGAGGGGAGTCACGTGATCATATTTATGCACCCCCCCTATGGCAACTCTTGCAGCAAAATTCTGGAGCCTTTTCACTCGTAACATCTGGGTCTTAGTCGTGGAACCCCAAACACTTAGACAGTAGTTGAGAATACTTAAAATCAATGTTTGTACTACAATTACCCTACAATCAGGCTCGAGTCTTTCATAGACTCTGTTCAAGTAAATAAGGGTCCCGTTCACTTTTTTATGTAGTTCATCGATATGAAAATTAAATGTCATGGTACTGTCCATAATAACTCCTAGATTTTTAACCTTATTAGATGGGAAGAGTGAAACATTGTTGAAATTTATACTGATGTTCTCAGGAATGCGGACAGCAGGGAGAGAGAGAGAGAGAGAGAGAGAGAGAGAGAGAGAGAGAGAGAGAGAGAGAGAGAGAGAGAGAGAGAGAGAGAGGAGAGAGAGAGAGAGAGAGAGAGAGAGAGAGAGATACATATCCTGTCTCTGTAATGAAATACTACTAGATTTGTTTGATTTTAAAGAAAAAACTACTAGACTACTAGATAGAATCCAAAAATACTAGATCCAGTAGGAAAATACTAGGAGTGGCAACACTGCTTCGAGAGCTTTCTTTGCTTGTACAATGTAATGTCTACACCGCTACAGTAATGATCTATGTTACATATACAGCCCATCGCCCATTTAAATATATGTGAAGAAAGCAAAATCAGAAATAATACACAACCAATCTTCCACCCTACTGTATATGTATCAATAAGTAAAAGTTATTAAAACAGGGAAATCATAACTCACTCAAGCAGAAGACTGCATGTTGATGGTGCGGGTGGGTGGTGTGGTCTAAGACGTGATGATAACCTCTCTCTCTCTCTCTCTCTCTCTCTCTCTCTCTCTCTCTCTCTGTCACCTACGTATCCTATACACGTCCCTTCCTCGTCCATCCACATCACATACGTGTACCCTGTACTCGAGTCTGTTGCAACTGTGCCATTTCGTTAGGAAATGAGGTTTAGAACTTTAAGTTTATCTCTATCCCAGAACACTGCTGAAGCAAAAAGTTTTTTTTTTCAGGGAAAATATAACGCGTATATAAAAATACATTTTGCTTTAATTATTCATAGGCATCCTCGCACCCCTTAGGAACCGGCCTCTCACCCCCTAGGGGTGCGAACACCCCTGGGTAAGAATCACTACGTTAGAGTATTATATATATATATATATATATATATATATATATATATATATATATATATATATATATATATATATATATATATATATATATATATATATATATAATGAAGGGTTATTCCCATACTTCGAGACTGGTCCCCACAAGAGAAAATAAATATATTGGCAAAACAATTTAGGGTTTCCGACCCTCACCACTGGGAGTGATAATTATAAAGAATTATTTTTAAGGCAGAGTACCATGGTACAAAATTCATGTTATGTCTAAGAAATTATGTCCTTGAAATCTTGAATAAAAACAAGAGACGAACTTCGTTAAGCTAGTTTTCATAATTACGGTTAGGATTTGCATGCAATGATGCTTTAAACATAACCCAGGTACAACTATAGGCCCTTCTCTCACTTGAACATTTTATCACCGATTGCTGTGAGAAATTCAAATCACATCAGTCTTGCATTACCCCTCCTTACAGCTTGATTATGAATAATTAAGCTCTATTAATTTCATCCTCTAAGTAGGTAGAATACAACGATGCCCGGTTTCCTAATATCACACACACACACATACACTCAAACTCACACACTACAGTGAGTTAATCATACATAATTTCCCTAAATTAGAAATCCTGCAGTATTGTGAGTAAAAAACTTATATTTATGACGAGACTGTCCAAATATTAAAGGAAAAAATTGAGAAAATTTTCATGAGGGGAAAGAGAAAGAAACTGCCCTGCTCTGCCTTGAAGGAAACTTAGAAGAGTTGCCAGAGGTGAAGCCATCACATCACATTACCTAATTTGTTTGTGTAAATTGGGGAGAGCTATTAAGCCGTTCACCTGATCCTGTGGTTCCATATATTGTTAAAATCAGTATCCTTCCCATTTATATTAATTTGATAGCTAGTTTGAAACAAGAAATAATTGAATAATTAAATAAATACCAAAAATACACCTGTCAACAGTACTGAGATACGTTGCTAAGTAGTACATCTGTCTTATTTTCTTCATTTTTTTTCTTTTCTTTTAGCTTTCTCTTATACTATTTTTTTTATTTTGTATATATATTGAGTTAAATGTAAAGTCTAATCCTGTGATAACATATCTTGGTTAGCATGTGAGTTTATCAGTTAGGAAGAATATATAGCAGAAACAGGTGGGTGCCTCCTCAGGCACAAATTCGAATTTTCCTTCAGATTTGACTTTTGTTTTGTTGCATTTTTTTCTTTTTCTTTTTATCCTCAAATTACCATAGTCAAATTTTTAGGTTAAGATGTGTGTTACCAGTGAAGAGATAAACTGAGTCACTAAATAGCACTTATATGGAGATATAAAAATTCTGTGTGAAGCTTAAATAAAAAAAAATTTCTCTTTTTTTCTCTTTCTCTTCTTCTTTCTATATTCTGTGAGAGGGAGAACATAAAAATGAGGCCATCTCTGTCCCAAACCTCTCCAACCCATGGGTCGGGAGGAGGGGTAGCTATTAGGAGACTAAAACAGAAAATCAAGGATTTAGAGGCAATGGTTATAAGCCTTGATGAAAAAATTTGGAATATGAATGGAGAAATGAAAGAAAATGAAACACTCAGAGATGAAATAAGATCTTTGGAGGAAGCATATAAAGCACAAGGGCAGGAGAGAAAGGAACAAGAAAAAAGAATAAAGAAGCTGAAAGGGGAAAAGAGTGAACTAGAAACTAGAAATTCTAAACAAGAAGATAAAAACAAACAGCTGAATGACAACCTAAATGAATTAGATGTTAGTTCACTGCTCTCTTCTGAGTGAGACGAGATTGCTGCTTGGAATGTCCAGATTAAGGCAAACATTGAACAGTTTAGAAAAGAGTTCCAGGAGCTGAATATGGAAAATGATGCCATGAAAACTTCCTTTGCTGATGCACAAAAGGAGAATGTGGCAGAAAAAGAGGCTGTAAAGGTGTGGCACTGGAAAACATACAAACACTTGACTATAAAGAGACAGTAATCGAAAAAATGAAAGACTTTGTGATGGAAAGGGCAAACCCACTCATCAAACAGGCACTTGATAAGGAGAAGACAGTGGTAATCTCAGGCATAAGCGAATCCCAGGAGCCAACATGGCAGGGGAGACTTGAAGAAAATAAAGCTAGGGTTGTAGACCTGATAAGAAAGCTTGGAGTAGTTGTGGTCCTGAGGATATTGTAAACATACACCAACTAGGTAAATATTCGAGGGAGGGAAAGCCAAGACCAGCAAAAGTAACCTTTGAGAGAGGGGAAACATGTAGGGAAATATTGTTGAGAAAAAAAAGTCTAAAAGACCTTCAAGAATTCAAGGAAGTGTTCATTAGATGATACAGAACACAGGAAGAGATGGGAAAGATCAAAAACTTGTTGGAAAAGGCAAGAAGGTTAAATGAGGAAAGCATTGAAGAAGGAAAAAAAATTCATTTCAGAGTTCCTCCAGACAAAGGGGAGATAAAGAAGATAATGACAAGATCAGGGGATGGGGCCTCATTAAGATTGTTATACACAAATGCTGATGGATTAGCTGGTAAGGGAGTAGAACAAAAAGATAGGATTCACAACAATAAGGCAGATATAGTAGCAATTACAGAGACTAAGTTGAGTGAAGGCATAAACAGTGCCACAGTTTTTCCTAAGGGCTTCAGAATACAAAGGGTTGAAAGATCTGAGAGGACTGGTGGAGGGATAGCACTGCTCATAAGTGAAAGGATTCAAGTTGAAGAAATAAACTTGGCTATAGAAAGTGAGTTCAAGGAATTTCTTGTTGCTCGCATAAATACTGGGTCAGAGAGCATTATAATAACTGCTGTACATAACCCACCAAGGAACCAGAATAGGCTTGAAGTTTATGAGGAAAATCATATAGGTACTATTGAAGACATATACTCAGTTGTTAACATGCCACGGGAGAAAAAATGTAGGATTTTAATTATTGGAGATTTTAATCATAAAGAGATAGATTGGATAAATCTTGACCCACACAGTGGTGAGGACTCATTCGGGGCAAGATTCCTAGACTGCGTACAAGGGAATTTCCTACATCAACATGTAATGGAACCAACGAGGGCCAGTGGTGGGGATAATGTGTTGGATATTGAAAAGATTGAGTATGAACCACCAATTGGAAAGAGTGACCACTGTGTGTTGTTGATGGAGTATATCATTGAAGATATTCTGCCTGAGAGTAGAGGCACTGAGGACATGAGGAGGAACTATCCGAAAGGAGATTACATCAAAATGAATGAGCTTTTTGCAGTTATTGACTGGAGAAGCTTATTTTACAACAAATCTCTACAAGAAATGTATGACATCTTTTGTGAGAAATATGGGAAGATAGTAGATTGCTGCATACCTGTCACCAAAGTAGGTGTAATTCATGCCAGAGAGAAATGGCTTGATAATGGGTGTAAAAGAGCTAAGGAGTGGAGAGACAAATGCTGGAAAAGGTATAGGAGGAGAAAAAACATAAATGCCTGGCAAACCTACAAAAGAGCAAGAAATGACTACCTAAGTAAAAGGAGAGAGGCAGAAAGAGACTATGAGAGAGACATCACCAGGAAGGCTAAAGAAAATCCCAAGCTTTTCCACAGCTTTATCAGAGGAAAACTGAAGGTAAAAGAACAGGTTTTAAGGCTAAAGAGAGCGGATGGAAGCATCACTGAGACGGATGAAGAGATCTGCAAAGAATTGAACAAGGAGTTTCAGTCAGTATTTACAGTAGAATATGCCCCACTTCCTCAGATTGCAGAGATAGAAGCTCAAGGGCCAGGATTGGAGAACATCAACCTTACAGCCACAGAGGTATGCAAAGCGTTGATGGAGTTAGATGTTCATAAAGCTACAGGTCCTGATGACATATCCCCTCATGTGCTTAACAAATGCGTAAACTCAATATCAGTGGCACTAATATTATCATATTTAAAAAGTCACTGGAGTCAGGGGAGATTTCAAGATGCTGGAAACAAGCAAATGTGATACCTATTTTCAAAAAGGGAAAGAGGGATATGGCTCTGAACTATATACCAGTTTCCTTGACCAGCATAGTTTGCAAAGTTATGGAGAAACTACTAAGGAAACATATTTCTCTTCACTTGGAATTCTTCAACTTTTTGTCAGTGAGGCAACATGGCTTCAGAGAAGGTAGATCAACAGAAACAAACTTATTACAATTTTATGATGAGGTAAGCCGAATCTTACAGGAAAGAGAGGGCTGGGCAGATCGCATATTCCTAGACTTCCAGAAAGCGTTTGACACTGCTCCACATGGGAGACTTATTAAGAAGCTGCAAGCAATGGATAGAATAGGTGGAAATGTTTTGGAATGGATAAAAACTTACTTAGAAGGAAGGGAACAGAGGGTTAGAGTAAGAAACTCAGTGTCTGAATGGAGAAGAGTTAGTAGTGGAGTTCAACAGGGTTCAGTTTTAGGGCCACTTTTGTTTCTTGTATATGTAAATGACCTACCAGTGTCTGTAAATTCATTCATGAATATGTTTGCAGATGATGCAAAGATTGTGAAGAAAGTAAAAAACGAGAACAATGGTAGAGAACTTCAGGAGGATCTAAATAGTTTGCATGAGTGGTCAGAAAAGTGGCTAATGAAAGTCAATACTTCAAAATGCAAGGCAATGAGAATGGGTACAAGTGCAAGAAGGCCCAAGCTTGACTACTCGGTGGCTGGAATACAACTTCAAGAGACAGAAAATGAGAGAGATCTAGGAGTAAACATACTGGCAGATTTGTCTCCAGAAATATATAAAAATTGCATAGTAAGGGCAGCATATGCATTCTTATCAAATGTAAGGGTAGCCTTCAGGCACATGGACAAGGAAATGTTCAGAAATATTTATGTAACCTATGTGAGGCCAAAACTCGAATATGCAGCCCCCTTTTGGAATCCACACTTGAAAAAGCACATAGCTAAGCTTGAAAAAGTTCAAAGACATGCCACGAAACTGGTGCCAGAAATGGGCAATCTCAGTTATGATGAGAGGTTGAGGGAATTAGACTTACCATCACACGAAGCTAGAAGAGTGAGGGGGGATATGGTGACAGTCTTTAAATTCCTTCATAGTTGTGATAGAGTGGATAGGGATCGATATTTTGATATGGCAGGCTCTAGAACTAGAGGTCATAGTTTGAAGCTTCGTAAGAAAACCTTTTGCAGGATGTAAGGAAATACTTTTTCAGTGTAAGAGTAGTTGATAACTGGAATTCGCTAAGTGAGGAGGTAGTTAATGCTATCTCAATACATAGTTTTAAGGACAGGTATGATAAGTATCACTAAGTATAAAATGGAATCGATCAGGAGACGGGAAGATACTAGCTTTGGGCACTTTCCCATAAACACAATTAGGTAATTACAATTAGGTAATTACACACACACACACACCGTACAAGGGACTTCCTGCACCAACATGTAATGGAACCAACGAGGACCAAGGGTGGGGATGAGCCATCACTACTTGATCTAGTATTCACAGGTAATTTGTTGGATATTGAAAAAATTTACTATAAACCACAAATTGGAAATAGTGACCACTGTGTGTTGTTGATGGGGTATATCATTGAAGATTTTCTGCCTGAGAGTAGAGGCACTGAAGACATGAGGAGGAACTATCCAAAAGGAGATTACATCAAAATGAATGCGCTTTTTGTAGTTATTGACTGGAGAACCTTATTTTACAACAAATCTCTACAAGAAATGTATGACATCTTTTGTGAGAAATATGGGAAGATAGTAGATTGTTGCATACCTGTCACCAAAGTAGGTGTAATTCATGCTAAGAGAGAAATGATTCGATAATGAGTGTAAAAGAGCTAAGGAGTGGAGAGACAAATGCTGGAAAAGGTATAGGAGGAGAAAAAACATAAATGCCTGGCAAACCTACAAAAGAGCAAGAAATGACTACCTAAGTAAAAGAAGAGAGGCAGAGAGAGACTATGAAAGGGACATCACCAGGAAGGCTAAAGAAAATCCCAAACTTTTCCAAAGCCTTATCAGAGGAAAACTGAAGGTAAAAGAACAGGTTTTAAGGCTAAAGAGAGCGGATGGAAGCATCACTGAGACGGATGAAGAGATCTGCAAAGAATTGAACAAGGAGTTTCAGTCAGTGTTTACGGTAGAAAATACCCCACCCCCTTTTGGTATGCAAAGCGCTGATGGAGTTAGATGTTCATAAAGCTACAGGTCCTGATGACATATCCCCTCATGTACTTTAAAAATGTGCAAACTCAATATCAGTGGCACTAAGTATCATATTTAAAAAGTCACTGGAGTCAGGGGAGATTTCAAGAAGCTGGAAACAAGCAAACGTGATAGCTATCTTCAAAAAGGGAAGGAGGGATATGGCTCTGAACTATAGACCAGTTTCCTTGACCAGCATAGTTTGCAAAGTTATGAAGAAACTACTAACGAAACATATCTCTTTTTACTTGAAATCCTTCAACTTTTTGTCAGTGAGGCAACATGGCTTCAGAGAAGGTAGATCAAAAGTAACAAACTTATTACAATTTTATGATGAGGTAAGCCGAATCTTAGAGGAAAGAGAAGGCTAGGCAGATTGCATATTCCTAGACTTCCAGAAAGCGTTTGACACTGTTCCACATGCGAGACTTATTAAGAGGCTGCAAGCAATGGATAGAATAGGTGGAAATGTCTTGGAATGGATAAAAACTTACTTAGAAGGAAGGGAACAGAGGGTTGGAGTAAAAAACTCAGTGTCTGAATGGAGAAGAGGTAGTAGTGGAGTTCCACAGGGTTCAGTTTTAGGGCCACTTTTGTTCCTTGTGTATGTAAATGACCTACCAGATTCTGTATATTCATTCATGAATATGTTTGCAAATGATGCAAAGATTGTGAAGAAAGTAAAAAACGAGAACAATGGTAGAGAACTTCAGGAAGATCTAAATAGTTTGCATGAGTGGTCAGAAAAGTGGCTAATGAAATACAATACTTCAAAATGTAAGGTAATGAGAATGGGCACAAGTGCAAGATGGCCCAAGCTTGACTACTCGGTGGCTGGAGTACAACTTCAAGAGACAGAAAATGAGAGAGATCTAGGAGTAAACATACTGGCAGATTTGTCTCCAAAAATGCATATAAATGGTATAGTAAGGGAAGCAAATGCCTTCTTATCAAATGTAAGGGAAGCCTTCAGGCACATGGACAAGGAAATGTACAGAAATATTTATGTAACCTATGTGAGGCCAAAACTCGAATATGCAGCCCCCTTTAGCAATCCACACTTGAAAAAGCAAATAGCTAAGCTAGAAAAGGTTCAAAGACATACCACGAAACAGGTGCCAGAAATACGTAATCTCAGTTATGATGAGAGGCTGAAGGAATTAGACTTACCATCACTCGAAGCTAGAGGAGTGAGGGGGGATATGGTGACAGTCTTTAAATTCCTTCATGGTTATGATAGAGTGGATAGGGATCGATATTTTGATATGGCAGGCTCTAAAACTAGAGGTCATAGTTTGAAGCTTCTTAAGAAAACTTCTTTGCAGGATGTAAGGAAATACTTTTTCAGTGTAAGAGTAGTTGATAATTGGAATTCGCTAAGCGAGGAAGTAGTTAATGCTTTCTCAATCCATAGTTTTAAAGACAGGTATGATAAGTATCACTAAGTATAAAATGGAACCGATCAGGAGACGAGATGATACGACTTTTGGGCTCTTTCCCGTAAACACAATTAGGTAATCACACACACACACACACACACACACACACAGGGGAGATAAAGAAGATAATGACAGAAGATCAGGGGATGGGGCCTCATTAAGATTGTTATACACAAATGCTGATGGATTAGCTGGTAAGGCAGTAGAATTAAAAGATAGGATTCACAACAGTAAGGCAGATATAGTAGCAATTACAGAGACTAAGTTGAGTGAGGACATAAACAGTGTCACAGTTTTTCCTAAGGGCTTCAGAATACTAAGGGTCGAAAGATCTGAGAGGACTGGTGGAGGGATAGCACTGCTCATAAGTGAGAGGATTCAAGCTGAAGAGATAAACTTGGCTATAGAAAGTGAGTTCAGGGAATTTCTTGTTGCTCGCATAAATACTGGGTCAGAGAGCATTATAATAACTGTTGTATACAACCCACCAAGGAACCAAAATAGGCTTGAAATTTATGAGGAAAGTCATATAGGTACGATTGAAGTCATAAACTCAGTTGTTAACATGGCGCGGGAGAAAAAATGTAGGATTTTGATTATGGGAGACTTTAATCATAAAGAGATAGATTGGATAAATCTTGACCCACACAGTGGTGAGGACTCCTTTGGGGCAAGATTCCTAGATTGCGTACAAGGGAATTTCCTACACCAACATGTAATGGAACCAACAAGAGCCAGGGCTGGGGATGAGCCATCACTACTTGATCTGGTGTTCACAGATAATGTGTTGGATATTGAAAATATTGAGTATGAACCACCAATTGGAAAGAGTGACCACTGTGTGTTGTTGATGGAGTATATCATTGAAGACATTCTTCCTGAGAGTAGAGGCACTGAGGACATGAGGAGGAACTATCAGAAAGGAGATTACATCAAAATGAATGAGCTTTTTGCAGTTATTGACTGGAGAACCTTATTTTACAACAAATCTCTACAAGAAATGTATGACATCTTTTGTGAGAAATATGGGAAGATAGTAGATTGCTGCATACCTGTCACCAAAGTAGGTGTAATTCATGCCAGAGAGAAATGGTTCGATAATGGGTGTAAAAGAGCTAAGGAGTGGAGAGACAAATGCTGGAAAAGGTATAGGAGGAGAAAAAACATAAATGCCTGGCAAACCTACAAAAGAGCAAGAAATGACTACCTAAGTAAAAGGAGAGAGGCAGAGAAAGATTATGAGAGGGACATCACCAGGAAGGCTAAAGAAAATCCCAAGCTTTTCCACAGCTTTATCAGAGGAAAACTGAAGGTAAAAGAACAGGTTTTAAGGCTAAAGAGAGCGGATGGAAGCATCACTGAGACGGACGAAGAGATCTGCAAAGAATTGAACAAGGAGTTTCAGTCAGTATTTACAGTAGAAAATACCCCACCCCCTCAGATTGCAGTGATAGAAGCTCAAGGGCCGGTATTAGAGAACATCAACCTTACAGCCACAGAGGTATGCAAGGCGCTGATGGATTTAGATGTTCATAAAGCTACAGGTCCTGATGACATATCCCCTCATGTGCTTAAAAAATGCGC
Source organism: Halocaridina rubra (assembly GCA_037179515.1). Classification (NCBI taxonomy): domain Eukaryota; kingdom Metazoa; phylum Arthropoda; class Malacostraca; order Decapoda; family Atyidae; genus Halocaridina; species Halocaridina rubra. Next base: position 49,739 of record JAXCGZ010000388.1, read on the forward strand.
AAACACAATATCAGTGGCACTAAGTATCATATTTAAGGAGTCATTGGAGTCGGGGGAGATTCCAAGATGCTGGAAACAAGCAAATGTGATACCTATCTTCAAAAAGGGAAGGAGGGATACGGCTCTGAACTATAGACCAGTTTCCTTGACCAGCATAGTTTGCAAACTTATGGAGAAACTACTAAGGAAACATATCTCTCTTCACTTGGAATCCTTCAACTTTTTGTCAGTGAGGCAACATGGCTTCAGAGAAGGAAGATCAACAGTAACAAACTTATTAGAATTTTATGATGAGGTAAGCCAAATCTTACAGGAAAGAGAGGGTTGGGCAGATTGCATATTCCTAGACTTCCAGAAAGCGTTTGACACTGTTCCACATGGGAGACTTATTAGGAAGCTGCAATCAATGGCTAGAATAGGTGGAAATGTCTTGGAATGGATAAAAACTTACTTAGAAGGAAGGGAACAGAGGGTTAGAGTAAGACACTCAGTGTCTGAATGGAGAAGAGTTAGTAGTGGAGTTCCACAGGGTTCAGTTTTAGGGCCACTTTTGTTCCTTGTATATGTAAATGACCTACCAGAGTCTGTAAATTCATTCATGAATATGTTTGCAGATGATGCAAAGATTGTGAAGAAAGTAAAAAACGAGAACAATGGTAGAGAACTTCAGGAGGATCTAAATAATCTGCATGAGTGGTCAGAAAAGTGGCTAATGAAATTCAATACCTCAAAATGTAAGGTAATGAGAATGGGTACAAGTGCAAGAAGGCCCAAGCTTGACTACTCGGTGGCTGGAGTACAGCTTCAGGAGACAGAAAATGAGAGAGATCTAGGAGTAAACATATTGGCAGATTTGTCTCCAGAAATACATATAAATGGCGTAGTAAGGGCAGCATATGCATTCTTATCAAATGTAAGGGTAGCCTTCAGGCACATGGACAAGGAAATGTTCAGAAATATTTATGTAACCTATGTGAGGCCAAAACTCGAATATGCAGCCCCCTTTTGGAATCCGCACTTGAAAAAGCACATAGCTAAGCTTGAAAAAGTTCAAAGACATGCCACGAAACTGGTGCCAGAAATACGCAATCTCGGTTATGATGAGAGGCTGAGGGAATTAGACTTGCCATCACTCGAAGCTAGAAGAGTAAGGGGGGATATGGTGACAGTCTTTAAATTCCTTCATGGTTATGATAGAGTGGATAGGGATCGATATTTCGATATGGCTGGCTCTAGAACTAGAGGTCATAGTTTGAAGCTTCGGAAGAAAACTTGTTTGCAGGATGTAAGGAAATACTTTTTCAGTGTAAGAGTAGTTGATAATTGGAATTCGCTAAGCGAGGAGGTAGTTAATGCTACCTCAATCCATAGTTTTAAGGACAGGTATGATAAGTATCACTAAGTCTAAAAATGGAACCGATCAGGAGACGGGAAGATACGAGCTTTGGGCTCTTTCCCGTAAACACAATTAGGTAATCACAATTAGGTAATCACACACACACACGCACACAAAGGGGAGATAAAGAAGATAATGACAGAAGATCAGGGGATGGGGCCTCATTAAGATTGTTATACACAAATGCTGATGGATTAGCTGGTAAGGGAGTAGAATTAAAATATGGGATTCACAACAGTAAGGCAGATATAGTAGCAATTACAGATACTAAGTTGAGTGAGGACATAAAAGTGTCACAGTTTTTCCTAAGGGCTTCAGAATACTAAGGGTTGAAAGATCTGAGAGGACTGGTGGAGGGATAGCACTCCTCATAAGTGAAAGGATTCAAGTTGAAGAAATAAACCTGGCTATAGAAAGTGAGTTCAAGGAATTTCTTGTTGCTCGCATAAATACTGGGTCAGAGAGCATTATAATAACTGTTGTATACAACCCACCAAGGAACCAAAATAGGCTTGAAGTTTATGAGGAAAGTCATATAGGTACTATTGAAGTCATAAACTCAGTTGTTAACATGGCACGGGAAAAAAAATGTAGGATTCTGATTATGGGAGACTTTAATCATAAAGAGATAGATTGGATAAATCTTGACCCACACAGTGGTGAGGACTCATTCGGGGCAAGATTCCTAGACTGCGTACAAGGGAATTTCCTACACCCACAAGTAATGGAACCAACAAGGGCCAGGGGTGGGGATGAGCCATCACTACTTGATCTAGTGTTCACAGATAGTGTGTTGGATATTGAAAAAATTGAGTATGAACCACCAATTGGAAAGAGTGACCACTGTGTGTTGTTGATGGAGTATATCATTGAAGATATTCTGCCTGAGAGTAGAGGCACTGAGGACATGAGGAGGAACTATCCGAAAGGAGATTACATCAAAATGAATGAGCTTTTTGCAGTTATTGACTGGAGAACCTTATTTTACAACAAATCTCTACAAGAAATGTATGACATCTTTTGTGAGAAATATGGGAAGATAGTAGATTGCTGCATACCTGTCACCAAAGTAGGTGTAATTCATGCCAGAGAGAAATGGTTCGATAATGGGTGTAAAAGAGCTAAGGAGTGGAGAGACAAATGCTGGAAAAGGTATAGGTGGAGAAAAAACATAAATGCCTGGCAAACCTACAGAAGAGCAAGAAATGACTACCTAAGTAAAAGGAGAGAGGCAGAGAGAGACTATGAGAGGGACATCACCAGGAAGGCTAAAGAAAATCCCAAGCTTTTCCACAGCTTTATCAGAGGAAAACTGAAGGTAAAAGAACAGGTTTTAAGGCTAAAGAGAGCGGATGGAAGCATCACT
>JAXCGZ010000388.1:62500-65000 GCA_037179515.1 Halocaridina rubra
ACCTTATAGCTTATATCTGCTATACTTGGGAATGAACGCATTCTAACTGAATGCCACTATGTTCATATTACAGATTCCCCAACCTCACTCGTGGCTTCATTTTAGCATTTAATTCAATTCCCAATCTCATTCGGGCCATGAAATTATCAATAAAGCACATTACATATGTGAAAACATGAATCATTTTTTACCCCGACCGGGACTCGAACCTAGGACTTATGATTACTAAGTCAAGGCGCTACCACTACACCACAGAAGGTTAAAAGGAACCCAACCTTATAGCTTATATCTGCTATACTTGGGAATGAACGCATTCTAACTGAATGCCACTATGTTCATATTACAGATTCCCCAACCTCACTCGTGGCTTCATTTTAGCATTTAATTCAATTCCCAATCTCATTCGGGCCATGAAATTATCAATAAAGCACATTACATATGTGAAAACATGAATCATTTTTTACCCCGACCGGGACTCGAACCTAGGACTTATGATTACTAAGTCAAGGCGCTACCACTACACCACAGAAGGTTAAAAGGAACCCAACCTTATAGCTTATATCTGCTATACTTGGGAATGAACGCATTCTAACTGAATGCCACTATGTTCATATTACAGATTCCCCAACCTCACTCGTGGCTTCATTTTAGCATTTAATTCAATTCCCAATCTCATTCGGGCCATGAAATTATCAATAAAGCACATTACATATGTGAAAACATGAATCATTTTTTACCCCGACCGGGACTCGAACCTAGGACTTATGATTACTAAGTCAAGGCGCTACCACTACACCACAGAAGGTTAAAAGGAACCCAACCTTATAGCTTATATCTGCTATACTTGGGAATGAACGCATTCTAACTGAATGCCACTATGTTCATATTACAGATTCCCCAACCTCACTCGTGGCTTCATTTTAGCATTTAATTCAATTCCCAATCTCATTCGGGCCATGAAATTATCAATAAAGCACATTACATATGTGAAAACATGAATCATTTTTTTTACCCCGACCGGGACTCGAACCTAGGACTTATGATTACTAAGTCAAGGCGCTACCACTACACCACAGAAGGTTAAAAGGAACCCAACCTTATAGCTTATATCTGCTATACTTGGGAATGAACGCATTCTAACTGAATGCCACTATGTTCATATTACAGATTCCCCAACCTCACTCGTGGCTTCATTTTAGCATTTAATTCAATTCCCAATCTCATTCGGGCCATGAAATTATCAATAAAGCACATTACATATGTGAAAACATGAATCATTTTTTACCCCGACCGGGACTCGAACCTAGGACTTATGATTACTAAGTCAAGGCGCTACCACTACACCACAGAAGGTTAAAAGGAACCCAACCTTATAGCTTATATCTGCTATACTTGGGAATGAACGCATTCTAACTGAATGCCACTATGTTCATATTACAGATTCCCCAACCTCACTCGTGGCTTCATTTTAGCATTTAATTCAATTCCCAATCTCATTCGGGCCATGAAATTATCAAATAAGCACATTACATATGTGAAAACATGAATCATTTTTTTACCCCGACCGGGACTCGAACCTAGGACTTATGATTTCTAAGTCAAGGCGCTACCACTACACCACAGAAGGTTAAAAGGAACCCAACCTTATAGCTTATATCTGCTATACTTAGGAATGAACGCATTCTAACTGAATGCCACTATGTTCATATTACAGATTCCCCAACCTCACTCGTGGCTTCATTTTAGCATTTAATTCAATTCCCAATCTCATTCGGGCCATGAAATTATCAAATAAGCACATTACATATGTGAAAACATGAATCATTTTTTTACCCCGACCGGGACTCGAACCTAGGACTTATGATTTCTAAGTCAAGGCGCTACCACTACACCACAGAAGGTTAAAAGGAACCCAACCTTATAGCTTATATCTGCTATACTTAGGAATGAACGCATTCTAACTGAATGCCACTATGTTCATATTACAGATTCCCCAACCTCACTCGTGGCTTCATTTTAGCATTTAATTCAATTCCCAATCTCATTCGGGCCATGAAATTACCAAATAAGCACATTACATATGTGAAAACATGAATCATTTTTTTACCCCGACCGGGACTCGAACCTAGGACTTATGATTTCTAAGTCAAGGCGCTACCACTACACCACAGAAGGTTAAAAGGAACCCAACCTTATAGCTTATATCTGCTATACTTAGGAATGAACGCATTCTAACTGAATGCCACTATGTTCATATTACAGATTCCCCAACCTCACTCGTGGCTTCATTTTAGCATTTAATTCAATTCCCAATCTCATTCGGGCCATGAAATTACCAAATAAGCACATTACATATGTGAAAACATGAATCATTTTTTTACCCCGACCGGGACTCGAACCTAGGACTTATGATTTCTAAGTCAAGGCGCTACCACTACACCACAGAAGGTTAAAAGGAACCCAACCTTATAGCTTATATCTGCTATACTTAGGAATGAAC
>JAXCGZ010000388.1:70000-72500 GCA_037179515.1 Halocaridina rubra
TATAAATATAAATATATATATATATATATATATATATATATATATATATATATATATATATATATATATATATATATATATATATATATATATATATATATATATATATATTTTTTTTTATTTATTTTTTTCTTAAAAGAAATTGAGTCTTTTTTATAATATTTTTAAATTTCATGAAGCACCCTTAGAAGCTTTATATTTTTAGACTTTAAATGCAAATAAACAATAATTTGTCCTTTTATTGCTAATATAGCAATATCTTGCAATAAATAAATAATGATGAATAAACGTCGTCTGAACACAACTGGAAATATGTAAAACGGAAAGTAAAGTTTTTGGGAAAGCCTCATATATACCTTACATGCTTTGAAGCAAAAACATATTCTTGAAATATTGCAGTGAAGCATTGTCTTTCACTGCGATCATGCTGTCCTGGAATGCCTTTTTGTCTCTTAAATTTTGCAAACTTCTCACGTAAATGTCGAGAAAGCTTTTTAAAAGCACTTCGTACTTGCTTAGCCTGAAAACTGAAATGCACAACTCCAAAATACTTGAGTCAGTTTGGAACCTGAGGTTGCCTGAATATTTTTATTCCAGAAGTTAGGAATTTTTAGTATTACTGCTGCATTTATTGGCTAAAATGAACAGTGACTGAAATTGCATTTCTTCATATTATTAGTCCATTAATTACATTAATAAAAAAAATGACGTAGAAGCCATGATTATAATATGCTCTTATGGAACACTAGGCCAGTATAACGAAATCGGGTTAAATAATTTGATATGGTTTAAATTGAAAGATATATATTCTTCTAAAGTAGTAGTCAAAGCTTAGCCATTGTTTTAGAATAAGATACAACCTTTTGATCTATTATACAGTAAATGTAATATGAAGTTACTCCGCTTTCGTTATACTGGCCTAGTGTCTCTTTATGAGGCATATCTTGATTTTAGCTTCAATGTCATCTTCTATCAGTGAATTAATGTATTGGTCGGCTGTAAAATTCATTTGATAAACCTGGAAACTATTTTCAGAATAATTTTCTTTTTCGGATATATATTCATATATGAATGAAAATTTTTTTTATTATGTATTATCAATATATGACTCTGATGAATTTTTGCTTTTATGCTTTGGACACGAAACAGAATTCTCATATATATGAGTTGCCGTTTCTGAAATTTGGATTATGCGTCTCCTACAACAAAAATTAGAGGCTCTCAAAATGCCTAATGCGTTATTAGAATTAAAACTGCATATTCCTTTGTTTTCAAAGTCAAATGAGCTGTCATGAGGATAAGAAGATAAAGAGATAGCTAGAATAATGCCTGACTCAGACGCTCTTTTATGGTTTGCACTGCTTTATCTCCGTACTCAAAGGTTCTATAGCATGATAGAATATGCAATTTATCTATTCTCGATATTGAAAGTTCTTGAAATTTCACTGAAGAAACTAAATTCTCATCTCAGCTTAGCCACATATTTTTAACCTAAAATAATAAAGCTCATATTAAATACTGATAACTTGAACAATGATTCAAAGTCAAATGACCATGAATAATAATTAAATATGCTACACCATATTTGAACTAGAATGAAAAGGTGGCTCTCTGAATTCATAGTAGCCGCAGAAGCAGTAGTGGTTCAGCTCACAATTATATTATGCACCTTGGCCAGTGATTCTACTCTTCATGTCTCCTCTGCCTTTTCCAAACCACCTTTGTATGTTACTAGAAATTAGTCTCTCATCATTCATTCCTCTACTCTCATCTCCGATTCACAGACAGTATCCGAATTGATCACCAAACTCTAATTAATTCTAATATCTTCAAGAGACTGTTTCTGCCTATTTCTTCGTCTTCTTCTTCTTTTGATAGCCCAATTTTCTTCTAAAAGGCGGTTTACACGGTCAAACGGTTCGTCGAACGCGGTTTGACAGACAAGTGTTTGAAGTGATGTTCGAACGTGTGAACGGGATATTTGCTTGTCGAACACGTTTGTCGATCGTGTTCGACAACCAAATACCCCGTTCACACTTTCAAACATCACTTCAAACACTTGTCTGTCGAACCGCGTTCGACGAACCGTTTGACCGAGTATACCCCCCTTAACACAAGGAAATATGTTCTCTTAATTCTATAAACATATTAGGTATCAGATAACCTCTAACTGGTACTGAAGAAATCACATAATTCAAGATGCTAAATTATAATCAAAGAAATCTTAATTTTTGCTTCGTTTACTTCATTATATTTTCTCTTTTTCATTACTAAAAATCTCTAAAACCATTAGAATACTAAGAAGGCTGGGAATAATGCTTAGAATATTGCTTAGACTAATGCTCTCACTTTCGGCATGGTTCTTGTATTTATTTTCTGGATAGGAATATATATAAAGTCATCAGATTCCTTTATTAACGGTCCATTTTTTACATCTAACTGCGATTTTCTCTCTTCACGGAAAGGTATAATTATTTTCTATTTTCAAGCGTTACTACTT
>JAXCGZ010000389.1:7500-10000 GCA_037179515.1 Halocaridina rubra
ACTTCAGCCGGTATTGATCTGAAACAGCTGATCAGTAAAATATGTATCAACTCTTCTATTTTTGGTCCTAACCAAAATATTACGAAATATTCTGTAGCACTGCTTGATAAAGCTTATGGGAAAATGTAATGTAGTTGGTAGAATGCTCCCTTTAGGGTTGACAGGCGCACTAAGTAGTCCACCGTGGGGCGATAGGATAGGCATCTAGTCATCATTTCCCAGCATCAATCAGTCTATGTCCACCCCCATAATGATACTAGGATTATTAATCGATAATACTTGATACTTGCCTACCAGTTGTTTTTGTATCTGTCAAAACCAATGGCTGTAATATTTGTCCTGTCGGTTAAGTAGTGTGGATACATGACTTATTATAGCTTATCTGGATAATGATTTGATATTAAGTATAAAACACAATCAAAACAGACTCAGCAGCATACAGATTAAGGCCCAATTTCTTAAACAGTGTAAACCTAGGATACCATATTGATAGTTAGCTAGACACACAATTGGATTTCATGAACGCATCTGACGCGGTTCAGTGTATGGCTAGGATCCCGTACGGGATCCTAGCCATACACTGAACCGCGTCAGATGCGTTCATGAAATCCATTTGTGTGTGTCTAGCTAACTAACAATATGGTATCCTAGGCTAACACTGTTTTAAGAAATCAGGCCTAAGTTTAGGTTTTCCATAAGTGATTTAATTTTTCTCGCTTTTCAACCAGCCAGGATTACAGGGGTAAATTGTGGGCGTGGGCCTTTTAACCTTACCATGATTATGGGGTACGAGAATTCTATTATAATTACACATGTCAGTGCTAGTGTAAATACACTTCTTACATGCCATTATGAGACAAAGTAAGCTTGCTCTGCTTTTTTATTTTTATATGTGTCTAGCGTTTTTTTTATTATTTCTGCACGTGCGTTTCTCTAGACTGTGAATGTGTGTTTTTATTGTCAAACTGTGCGGAGGTTCATGAAAAGAATTTATTTATAAAAGGCCACAAATCTGAAGTATTGAGAAGGATAAATGATCCAGATTAAATTGGGTACAGCTGATAATCGAGTAATGAAAATGCGTTTAACGAGACAGCAACGTTTGCGTGTGATACCAGATAGCAGATGTTATAGGATTAGGGCTGGAAAGTCGTCACATGCATGCTGAAGTGGTGATAAGGTGGGGATAGTGCTGGATGTGACGTCAGTAAGGAAGGAAGTCCACTTATTGATTAGCTTGATGGTTTGAGATAAGGTCAAAACACATTCATTATTTTCTAAGAACCTCGAAATAAATAAAATGCGTCATGACAAATCATTGTCATTAGGGCTTGGAACTCGTCACAAACACGACCAAGTGGTGGTAAAAGGGCTTCGGATTCACATATGACACCCCCAGAAATATATTTTTATGGTTAAAGAAAAGGTCTTGCTCGAATTTGTGAATGATAGTCAACTGAATCTCTTCCGGCTATATTTTTAACAAAGAAAATGAAACCAAATTTTGACCTCAGTCGGGAGAGAGAACTAGAAATATGAAAAATGGGTCAATATATATATATATATATATATATATATATATATATATATATATATATATATATATATATATATATATATATATATATATATATATATATATATATACATATATATATATATATATATATATATATATATATATATATATATATATATATTCTTTTTTTCTTTTAGAAACTATATCACTCCTGGCTTAGCTGTCACGTGTTTAGTGATCTCTAAGTGATTCTTGCAGCTTTTTTTTTTTTTTAAGGATCAAGGAAAGTATTTTGACCAGCATAAGAACCAGGACGTATCTAAAGGTCTCTTATTTGAATCCGTGTATGCACCATTGTAGCAATTTTGTTGTTAACTACCGAAAGAAGGACGGCATGTAGAGACGGAAGTGAAATTTTAATTATTTGGGAACGATGAAAATAATTTCTTAAAAAAAACTTTAATGAATGGAAAAAAACATATGGTAGGATGAAGCTTGTGTATATAGAGAAACACGTATTATTAAAACAAAATAAAGAAAAAAAAAACAGGACTTTTTGCCTCCTTAAACTAAGTAGTTTCAAATTGCTTCATGGAAAAAAATGGGCTATGGATTGGGCAGTTGGGGGCAATAATATTCTTGCTAAGTGGAAAGAAAGTTGAGAGAAGTAATATAAAGATGTGTGGGATGAGGTAATGTTGATCCCTCCTTCAGTCCACTTCTAAAGAGATATTCCCCCGACATTACTGGTTTGAAACTGGAGAGCAAGGGTTGATATTCAGAGAGGTGAAGTCTCTCTGGCAGATAAGGTAGGAAGGATAGTGGATTCTATGGTACCTTAAGGAATATCAAATAAAACAACTGATAATGATAAGTAAGAGGGAGAAGACTTCATTGGAATGAGACTGAAACTCGCCTTTAAAGTATGAAAATGTGTAATAAGGTGTGAACCGACTGATATATAGAGATAGTACGAAGTCT
>JAXCGZ010000389.1:22500-75037 GCA_037179515.1 Halocaridina rubra
AACATTCTTTTTATAATGTTATTTTCCCCTTTACAGCATTATTGTTTATCTGAAGAACCAACAAAAAACGGAAACGAAGAGTCTTAAGTGATTATGATAAACTTTGAAGACTCGTTTAAAATAACAAAAAAACACCTGCACAACTCACATACCAAGAGGGAAGCCAGTGCAAGCCATACAATACTGACAATAGGGATTACAAGAGCAGTCTTAACTCTTCTTAACATGTACTTCTGTACCACCCCATTGTATGCAGCACATTCAATGTACAATAAAATACAAAGCTTTTAGAGATCATCAGCAGTTATACAGAGCAACAATGCCTGCAATATTCATTTGAAATATCCTTTGTCTTATCTGTATTAATAGTAATAATTTTAACGATAGCTATAGACTACTCACAACAATTCTAACAATATGATCATACACATTGGTATAATCTCTACATGGTTTTCAGATCATTATTTCAAAATTACCGAAAACATTTAAAGTTAATGATAGAATCGATAGCAGAGATTATTGAATAATTTTCTATCAATATAAAAAAAAAAAATCTGCAATGCACTTATAGGAGACGCAATAATAGGCGTGAACACAAACTCAAAGGAGGTTATTGTGAAATAAAACTCATTTAATTTGACAATGAAAAATGACATTTACTTGTTGAATTTGTGCCACAATAACCAGAGCAGATTTTCATCACTGTGTCTGACATTTTTATTATTAATTATCTTCGGTAATCTTGGAAATATGATATTGTTTAACCCTACATATCCCGCCATTCACTCGGCGTCTCCCAACTCTGTACAAGAGCACTTGGAATATATAAAAAAAAATCCTATTTATCTTACCATATAGTCTGTGGATCAAATCCTGACAAAGTTTCAAAGTTTTACATATATAACTATTCATATAACAGTACTTTTCCCCTTTGATGGGTCGAGGAAAAAACTATATGACTGAAAAGGAAAGATGTTGAAGGAAAGAATGGAAGAATTATAGACACGGGAAGTTTTGCATTACTATGTAGGGTTAAGTCTATAGGATATAGAGATATGGATGGGAACTGGAATATATGGTTTTCCTTTTCTTTAAAAGCATATGCTTTCATATATACATGTATGTATGTATGTATGTATGTATGTATGTATGTATGTATGTATGTATGTATGTATGTATGTATGTATGTATGTATGTATGCATGCATGTATGTATGCATGCATGCATGTACGTTCGCACGTACGCACGTACGTATGTATGTATGTATATTTCTCACTTGTCAAGCCTGGCAGTTGCTTAGTATTCATAAGTAGGTGTGCCTACCATTATTACTAAAAGATACGAGGTGAGGATAATTTCAGTTGGTATTTTCAACTTTGACACTGCATATAAGTAAAGTTGTTTTGGATGAAAAATGCTTATGCTCCGAATTAGAGAGCACGAATTTAATCCTGAAATGTTTACCAGTTTGAAGGAAGGGGATTCTGCTCTCATAGGATGGATTGTTTTGAAAGCTTTGTAATCAGTTTATGTAAGCAAATACGTATTGGCGTGTGGAAGACCCTGTCACCTACCATAGTAGAAGGAATGAAGTAGGCAAGTCAGAATACAAGCACTTATATGATATGGAAAGATTATAGTATTATAGTTATTCAAAATTTCATGATGGTAAGTCAACTTGAATGTGCTACATTTTATCCAAATGCAGGTACACGTTTATGACACTTTACCTGCAGAAAAAAAAAAACACCAGGGAAGAAAGAAAACGTTGGAATGATGAAAATACAACATAGAGGGCGCTTAGAATGCATTGAAATTTGAAAATTTGGGAGCGAATTGCAAACACATAAACATTACAGTTCACATGAGATTTGTAACTAAGATAAACTGCTTAAATACACAGCGCTATCTTTATATAAAAAGTACATATCACAAACACAACAAACAGATAAAGTAAATATAATGTCATACAATCATTGTTCAGCATTGTTAACAACCATAGTCATGTTGAAGCAACCACTATGGATCTCTTAGTATTTATAGTGTATTTATGAATTAAACAAATCCTCTTCACAATATGTGAGAGATGATAGGTCTCTAGATAAAACCCTATTGTATTAACGACATTTAACTTACAAATGTGTGTACTTATATACAAAGTTACCTCCACTTCCTCTTTAGACAGGGAGTGAAATGAGAATATACAGAACCAACATTTTACACGGTACACTTTTTGACTCACTAAAATAGACTTCAGCTAATTTTTAATGAAACTATAAACACTGAAAAATGATAGGTGAGATATGCGCTAAGATTATTTTTTTTTCATCACATTGCACTTAAAAATCCCGAGATGAAGGAGAACAGTACTTGAACACACGGTAATAAAACTTGGACATCCACAGTTGATGACATGGGAATTATTTCAATCATTTGTGTTGTTGCCAGCAAAAATGTACATAAATACTGCGGTATTTTACTCTTTCTTATTCAAGAGTAGTACTTTACACCACAATTTCTTTCTTTCCTTTTTTTTTTGAGACAGACGGACTACAAGGTCGGCAGATACTTTGTGTTTCTTTGAAATCTGGAACCTTCATTGTTCATTTGCAGATATGTGTAATGCAACTTAAAATTTTTGTCTCCACAATTCAGGTGCAATTCTGTTTTGGAATAATGCAATGATAAAAAAGTGTGCTTTTTCAAAGACAGAAGCATGTGAACTTGAATTATTACTTATAAAATGTATTAATCGTCTCTATATCTCATTAAGCATTGGATTCCTTAAGTCTTTCTAAAGTTTTCAGTTTCTCAGGATCAAGATCTGGGGGTCCATCACTCGGACTGGGTGATTTGGGTGAGGGTGACCTTTCTAAATCCAGATCTCTAATTCCTCCTCCTTCAGCTCCCTCAATCTCCATTCTCATCTCCATGGGGCCCTCAGGGGCTGGTGGAGGAGGTGGTTGTCGATCCTCGTCGTCGAGAACCAAGGCCTCGCCCTCACATTCCGAACGTTCGTTTTCCAAATACTGTGGATCTTGCGGGTCTTGGTCTGCCTCTGCTCTGGAGTCTTCGGCTACACCTCCCAGATCATCATCTTGATTCTCTACCATGGGTGTCGCTGCGGTTATGATAATCTGTGCCACACCTAGACCACCTGCATAACAGCAAAAATATATATATTTTTTATTTGGACTGTCAGTATCTGTGCTCTTGAATTGAAGCCATTGGTATACAAATGGCATAAATGGTATTTCCAGGATATATCAACAGAGACAATCTGAGAACCATAATTAATTTCTTTTTATATGAAAATGACATAATTTATCGTACTACTGCATAGAGATCGTTAGCAGACAAAGTAGAGCTCTTACTAATAGAAGTCTAATATGAACAATAAACACTAAAAACAGGGAAAATAATTTGTCATGTGTAACACAATCCTTCATCATGCAATGTATGTTGGTGCCCCATTAGAGGGGTTCTAAGTGCTACATGGCTGTTCTACACAAAGGATCACATACCAGGATGCTCCACACCTGACAAACTGAGGAGGATCCAATCGTGCTTTACGTCTTGCCGAAACCCGCTCCCATTTCTAAGGTAAAAACAGAGAAACTAATATCCAAACTACGATAGTTTTCATATCTTAAAAAATCAGGAAATTGGGCAGTGCATTCCTACATATTCACCTCAGTTTTCTAAAATGGAAGATATGGAAAAATTGAGTGAAAACAACAACGTGTTGCTTGAAAGGTAGTTTGTCAGAAGAGAATTTATTGTAAGGCTATATATTCTCTGGATTTGGATACATTTTTTTTACAAAGCTGCTATTTTATACTTTTACTTATAAATCCAATAAGATATAAGTCACTGTTATGAAGAACAAACGTAGCGACTCTTTAGGTCTGAAATATAGTTAAAATGTGTGTCATTACAGCAATATGAAAAACTCACAGAAGGTGATGCAGTTTTTACACTACTTCCTTACACTGAGTGTCTGTGAAAAGTTTTAACATGATAGCAGATGTATCTACATCCAGTGGCAACAAATCCTTACGTTATACAAACTAAACCGTCTATGTTGAGTTGGTAGATTAAGGTTAGGTCAGTATAGATTCTGTTCAGTTCTATTTAAAGAGTTTAGGTTAAGTAACATCTACTCTGACCTAACCAAAATCATTCACTTCATCAGTAGACTGTTACTTTCTCAAGACATTCTGCACTTATACTTTTGACTATGTAGCAAGACTCAATAAGAACTAGACAGTGAGAGCAAATAAACATGACTGCAGCAATTATCAATAGACATACAGTTGGGAGCCCTTAAAAAACATAAATAACTTTCATGAATCTACTTTTTGTCCAGACCTAATTTGTCATGCTTTAGCGATTAATCATGATTAGAATTAGTTAAAAAGAACAATTGTTCATTCAGGTAAAGTAACGAAGTGGAGCACTGGTCTCCGGAAATTGACAATGAAAGATTTACCACAGAATTAAGAAGCGTCATTCTCTAGACTAGTGTATATTTAAATTTTAATATCCACGGAAAGTCAGGAAAAAGTGTGAGGCTATGCAGAATGAGAGGCAAAGAAAAATCAAGCCATGCTAATCACAAATCTTAATATATTGTATTATACAAGAGAAAAAATGGCTTATTGTCAAAATGTTTATTTCTTTTTTTTCCTCAAGCAAAACACTTTGCACTTACCATTACTCGATTTTCCGTCATCAAAAGGAAATTTAGAATTTTTATCTTTACTAGCAGACCCCTTCCCCTTTGACTTCTCGCGCTGCAAAGGAAATAATAGAGTCGATATTAGTTTCTTTTTTATAAGCCTTCGATTTATATTGATCACTGATATTATGCACCAGCAGAATTATTTTCTAAAGCTATGCGTAGGATGCGTAGAAATATATATATATATATTCATGGTAAAGCCACAGACTCAGTTTCCACAAATCAAATCAGAATTCAAAATCACAAATTATTATTACCACGAATTCTCTTATTGTACAGTAGTTTCCTACATAATTCCTTAATAAACAGCACTCTGCTAGCTCTCCAAGATGCAAACTAGGCCGATGACTAGAATTTTGCACCTTGGGAAAATTATTGGAAATTGAAAATATTTCCTTAGCTCAAGCTACGATAATACATACACGAAAATATTATTGTACAATTGACCTTGAAATAATAAAATTTTATTTCTTATGCATATGTGTAACAGCACCTTTAGCTGCTTTGGATCAAATATCACCGAGTGATCAAAGTATTACAAAGAACTGAAATATCCTCTGAAAAAGAGCTTAGCAGTTGTTGTAATAAACTTTCAAAATGTAACCTAAATCATAAACTACCTTTAGTGGCCATGCGACTGTCTTTTTTAATTCAAAATTTGTGTATTTGGCACCACCCTTATGGAAACTAGAAAAAAAATTACTGTTAAATTGGATATGACTATTTACTATAACACGGCTGAAGAGCTGTTGAAAATTTATCTTACGGAAAGATGCATATTTACATGATTGAGTGGGAAATTAACTTACCTTTAAAGACCACAAAAACTAGATAACAACCATTTAGATTTGGATAAGGAATATTATTTCAATTATTTATTTACTACTAAAGACTACAAGTTCTTTTTCTATAGCCATTTAAGAATTTTCACTCTCTTTTATCCATGTTAACTATTTTTGTTTTTGTTTTTGTGGGGAGTTATTGACTGTACATCTTGGGTAATTTCTTATGCACAAAATTAGTGACTGAATTCTTTGCAATGAGAAATTTGGACTATTATGCTGATTCATGAACTCTAGAAATTGCATTTGGGCAAGAGAGTGACATGGACGGCCATTCTTAAATGTTTCATTTCAACTTTAACTCATGAGTCTACCTAGGGCTTCTTCACCTGTTGAGGAGCCTCTGCAGGAGCTTCTACAGTAGGAGGCTCCTCAAGAGGAGCCCCCGTAAGCTCCTCCTGAAGTGGCCCGATACTGCCTTCTTCGGTGTCCTACACACACACAAATCCGAGTCAGGCATACGGAGTTTGGAAATGAAAGTGAAGAAATACATGATTGGCCATTTAAGGATATCAGTGAAAGTATTTATAAAAAGAGAATTCAAACATTTAGAAGTTCCAAATGGTAACACTGGCTCCAAAACTCTTCTCAGGTTCTGTGTCAGTAGAATAAATAGAAAATTATAAGCATGCAAAGATGACTAAATATACATGGTATAGTATTAGATCAGTTAATCAAATATGCGTGTGCATTGGTATCAGGATATGTGATATCTGAAAAAAAAAGATTCAAGCTCAAAGATGCAACTGCTCTTAGATAAAAGCATGGAGAAGAAAAATCGGGATATTTGTTCTCTGACAATACGGAGGACAATTTCATAAATAGAGAATGGCATAATGAATTTTGGGGGTAATATGGGTATGTTATAAACTGTAAAGGGACAATTAAAGGCAACAGTGTAGAATGATGGTTTTCAAGAGAAATTTTCTACCTTTTCCAATTTATTTGTTTTGTACGGATGTTTATGACATTGTGGATTATTCATTATTATCACCAGAATGATGGACTAGACTCGAATCTATTTTATGTAACAAAAAAGAGATCAGGACCTTGAAATTACTGCCATTGATATCCTGGATTCATTATATCAGCATAACTTGATAACTCCAAGTGGTTGTGTTAATGTTAACATTCTTAATTGTGATTAAGGATTTGTGAAACCATTACAAGTACAGTATACAGATGACCCTCAGTAGATTAGGTTATAGCTTTCTGGACAGGACGAAAAATTCATAATATAATAAAATTTTCATTCAGGTAACAACAATGTTGATAATATCTACAGTCATTCTTTTCATTGTTGTTATTATGTTATTGGTTTTATTATTATTATTATTATTATTATTATTATTATTATTATTATTATTATTATTATTATTATTATTATTATTATTATTATTATTATTATTATTATTATTATTATCATTATCATTATTATTATTATTATTATTATTATTATTATTATTATTATTATTATTATTATTATTATTATTATTATTATTCTATTTTATTTTCATCACCATTATTATAATTAATAACTCTGCTTATGAGACGCCTTTTCCTTTTGTTATAAATATTTTTAGATAAAATAAGTGTCATTGTACAGTACCGTTGTGGAAACTGTATAATTAAAGGAGAATGCTTAGATAAGTAAAATAGCCCTCAGGAGCAGCAGCTGTCACAAAGAAGTGTGTGACTGCTTTGGCATAGATATCTAAATAGGTGTTCACAGAAATGAATATGTCTGTTGGAGCTTTCTCCCATCCCAGTTTATCTTCTTCTTTCATTTTAATTTAGAACTTTCCACACGTTTATATGGGAAGCACTATTTTTCTATGGGCCTCAGGAACGCTACTGTTTAGCTTTGGTTCATAGTTTGCGGTCGGATGCCATTCCGGATTCCAATTCTTTCCATTAATCAGGGGCTGGGATCGCATAGCTGAGGTAGCTCACTTCCCTGGCAGCCGGATTTCTCATCACCCTATTAATATATATGGCAACTTAAATCAGGCCACAGGATCGACTTATATTTACATTTGCTCCTCCAAACAGCTTTTATTATGAGATGGAAATACTGTGTCTTCTCGCCGGCACAAAGTCTTTTTGATAGACATACATGTTCGCTGGACTATTAAGAACCATATATTATATATATATATATATATATATATATATATATATATATATATATATATATATATATATATCTATATATTATATATCTATATATATATATATATATATATATATATATATATATATATATATATATATATATATATATATATATATATATATATATATATATATATATATACAGGCTAATCCAAAAATATGAAAGCATAGGCAAAGATGCATATTATCAGTAATTCTATTAATAGCTATGCATTATTTTTAATTAATAATATCTTCTGTGTGCAGTGGCCCGATCCTGTTGGAAACACTCAGGGAGGCTTCTACCTAACAGGTTTAGTACTAGCTGCCTCACACGCCGAAGTATGTCGGAACACATTGAACTTTGCATTGCTAATGGTGGACACCTTTTTACAGATATCATTGACTGAATCCACTGTATTTACATTAATAAACTGAGTAAAAATGTGCATTTTTCCTGTGTCCAGGCTTTTAAGTCACCCTGTATAATAAATTTTGTTATTAGCCTTTTAGATGGGTATTTAAGAAAATCAACCCAGTCACTTCAAAGGACCGACCAAATGACCCATCCCTTGATGCATATCGTCGTCAGGTGTCGAAATAGGCCCTCGATTTACCTAATGTTTTAATTCTTTTTTTCCTACTTGTAAAAAATTGTATTTTGAGAGTTTCATACTAAATCCGAAAATATTAATAATTTTGTTTTATCTTACTCGTCTAGTTGATACACACCCACACACACGCACGCACACACACACACACACACACACACACACACACACACACACACACACACACACACACACACATAAACCTATATATGTATGTATGTATGTATGTATGTATGTATGTATGTATGTATGTATGTATGTATGTATGTATGTATGTATGTATGTATGTATGTATGTATGTATGTATGTATGTATGTATGTAAACTTGTGTCACTGTGAATATTGTGTGAATAATTGACTAATAAAATCACAGCAATAGTTCAAATTGCAATCTCTACTTCTAAATCAGATAAATGCAATATGAAAATATTAAAAATAAAAAAAAGATAGGGGTGCCTTGCTAATTGCTACAATTACTGTATATATGAGTGATACTCAGGAATTTGGCAATAGGAAGAAGCTAATAAGAGGTAAACGTAGAATAAAAGAAGGGAAAATGAAAGAAAAAGGTAATGAAATAGAAAAGTTAAATCGTCACCTTTGGTGGAGATTGTGGAGGAGGAGGAGTAAAATCTGGGGGTTCACCATCGTCCTCTTGTTGGGGTTCTGTCTCACCCCCCTTTTATCACCAGCAGGAACCACAGAACACACAACACACACAGATAAGGCCGAAGGGGAAGCAAAAGGAGTAGACGAGTAATGCAGGAAATAAATAAAAAAAAAAGAAAAAGTTCAGTAATGGCTGGCTAAAGAGTGCTATAGAAAAATCAAGTCTGTGGGGGGAGGGGAGGAAGTGATGTAAGACAAAAAGAGATATATAACATTTATGATATTAGAGGCTTCAAAAATATCGTCTTGTGGTCCTTATCACAATTTTTTGAGAGGACAAAATATGGTAATAAAATGCAATTGTCAGTTATGCAGAAATGCAGTGAGAACATAGTGTCCTCTGATTAGGCTGTTTTAATTTAACACTTACCACTCACATCTAATCTGGACACTGTTAATGTCCATAAGGAAGCACATTAATAAACACTTACGTAGTCCTAATGGCCTAAATATAGAACAACACATATATTGGGGAGGTTAACTATAGTAATATCGACTTTTTATTTTCGAAGATTATTAATGCTTATGCAGATATTTGTTGATATATTTCTGATTAATTACCAATTCTATTTTAATTAACTTTGTTGTTGTAATTAATAACTTAGTCATCTACTGGAGTCATTAGAATTATTTTTGAGAGCCTTTAGAATTTTAAACTGTGTAATTATCACATTTTTATAATCTTAGTAAATTACTGCACTTGGTTCTTAAGACTTGGCTATTTTTCTATGTTAATTTGGTTTATAATAATATTTTGATATTCTTATTCTGTTAACCAAGCAAATTATTAGCCTTATTGTTTATAATACCTAGTTGTAATTAATCTGGATAGCATAGACTGTTGTTTATACCATACGACATGGCATATGATGGTGTAGAAATGTTTATGTTTAAATATACGTCACAAGAGAAAAATCTATTTTTTTTTACTGGGCCCTATTGTGATATTTGGTGCTGCTTTGGCAAAATAAATAAAATGGAAAAATGAAATGTTAAATTCCATTTTTCTATCTTTGGGCTTTTGAAAATTTCTATTTTAGAGTTAGAAACTATGTCTTATAAGTATAAATTAAAAATAAGGTGTCACCAGTTTATTTTGAAGGAAACTTGAACTACTGTCAATCTTAGTTTTATATAGTACTATGAATTAGTTGTAAATTCATCTCACTGGAACCCTTTTGATGATTATTTTGGACACTTTAATCATGCCTTAAGGGATAAGTAATTCTATTTACAGGATAAAAAAAAAACTAGATTTTGTTTTTCTGTTAACGGGGCAGTATATAATATGAGTCGCATATTCTAATTTTAGATATAAACATATTTAAGATAATTCAATTACCTAAAAATTAATACTGATCTCAATAATGAGAAACAGGACTGTTGCCAATTGTTATTTTTTTGGATTATATTGGAAATGTGTCTTTAATCTCTTAGTAATTAACTTTAAATTGTGACTTGAAACTAGTTAGAAAAATTAGGGCTGATATCCTGTTTGGTTAAATACGAATAAGAACTATCTTCGCAAATTTAAAGTTCGTTCTCATTTAAGTATTAATAAGATATACGAACCATATATTAATATAAGATACATTAGTAATTATAATATTAATGTTTAACACTTTGATGACGTGTAATTGTTACTTTTCATGCCACTATGAATTTATATCTACAACCAATATTCTAATTAGAATAACATTCCTTTACCTTTTTAAAAGCTAGCTAATATTAGATACGTAGAGAGCTAAACTACAGTATTATGGTGATTTATTTCCATAATTCTATTGTTAACTGGAAGTTAGGTTGTACAGAGACTATTATACTTTATACAGTTTGTATCGGCCTAAATTCCCCTCCCACTGTTTGTTGCTTCCTTTTGACTGGCTGCCTGAGCGACTCAAATGGTCCCTATATCCTCAGAATAAGTTGGCAAAGAGAAATTAAAATGCAGCCCACCAGAAATTTGCAACAAATAGTTGGGCGAGTTTTTATTTTCCCTAGGCTATATTGATATTATTTTGTACCATAAAAGCTTTTGCAAATATTTTTATTTTTTACCTGTTCTACTGTGCTCAGGGTATCTTTTTCTACCACGCTATATATGGGTAGTTAAATATTACTGTAGAGAAGCTAATTGGTCAGCAAACTTCTACGCTACAAGTCTTGGTGTCTTTCCTCTATCAGATGCCAACATAACATTCTCATATAGCTCTTCTTCTATGTAAGAAGATTACACTTCAGCTTTTAAAGAGTTCTCAATGGCTTTATCAAGGCAGTGTTCTTATGAATATAGGTGTAATCATAATAGGAACTGAGAGACAACCTTCTTCTTATCGGAAGAAGTTATAAAAAATGGCATCTCAAAATGAGTACTTTTGCAGAAAAGTCTTAATTATATTCCTAAAAGCGAAGAGATATATTTTTCCTTAATTTTTAATTTTCAATATTGTTGTAATTCAAATAGAATTAAGCGAACTTTTGTTATTTTTTTTCAATCTATGGATAAAGTGTAATATAGGACTGTCCAGAAATGTAAAAATTTTTCTTAAAAACTGCCTGGCTGACATTTGCCTGAGATCTCTTTGTGCATAATTAAGTAAGGAAGCTTGCAAAGTGATGACCTAATTGAGATTAGGAACATTCCTTTAATTATGTTAATTAAAAAATGAAGGACAGGAAAGTGGGGAAGGGAGGGGGGGCTGTGAAAGGGCATATAATAACAGAATATTATTAGGCAGTCTCTATATCCCAGGAGATGCTATGACGCTCAGTAAAAGAATTCCTTCACCTGTGAGGGAAGAAGAGGAAGAGGAGGAGGAGGAAGAACTTCTGGAGGTGAGGGTGAGTCAGAAGGCTCGCACACCTCAATTACCCGTGCTTCGAAATCGCAGCCCTGAACGAGTGGATAGAAAAAAAAGCAAAAAACAAACAAATAGTATAAAAAGATTTCTGTATTGGACAAAACTAGGAGGAAGATATGAGATAATTGATTAGTTATAGTCTTAAACATAACAATTGAACTCAGTATCATTCGGCAAAAGAACATAATTTATTATAGAATCTTGGTTGCCATTGTTTTTATGCTTTAAAACTATATCTTAAATGCAATCAGTAATGACAAAATACACCTTTGTTAATGTAGACCATGATAATATCGTTTTTGCATTATATCCTTAATATACATAAAATACTTGAATATACTAAAGACTTATTTTTTTTACAGCTTAAACCTTAAGCTAAAACTCATCATAGAGTTTTTGGAAAGCAGTCGCACCCACTATATAAATGTTCACCAATACATTTTCATGAAGAACGAATTATAAAACAAAAGAACTAGTTATTTATCCCATTATATAGATCTCATGGGATGCAGTGATCTTAGTTTATGTAACTATGCAAATATACTTAAATAAATCAAAACCTCTTCATTTGAATAGTAAAATAATCTCGGAACTTTTTCAATATTTTGATAACCAAAACTACTTAAACCTTGCAGTCATATGGAAGTCTTCATAAGGAAGACATCAAGATTAATCCACACTTAGAAAAACATTAAAAAAAGAAATTCTATATGCTCAAAATTTTTACTCTCCACCTGGCTCATCAGTAAATTTCCCCAATCAAGTTTTTGATGAGGCCTGGTGGAGGGTAAAAATATTGAGCATATATTGTTTCTTGTTATCCCTTTCTTTGTATTATTGTCATCGTGTCATTAACAGTATATATTAATAAGGTATATATAAATTTAATGCTCTTGTGGTGCTCTTTTGGTTAAAAAAAGAAAAAAAAATATATTATATATATATATATATATATATATATATATATATATATATATATATATATATATATATATATATATATATATATATATATATATATATATATATATATATATATATAAAGACCTTGTGTGGACAAAATAATTGTATATGGTCAATATGCCAACGTACTTAAATTATTTATGTACTTTTCAAGACATGTTTATATATATATATATATATATATATATATATATATATATATATATATATATATATATATATATATATATATATATATATTTATTATTTTCTATTTTTCTTTTTTTTTTTTTTTGGCGACAATACATCGATCGACAACTAGTTTTGTTGACGTTTTGTTTGTGGAAAGCTTTTCTGCACATCTGGACTTATGTGGTAGATAAATCCTTCAAGAAAATAAAAATATCACGTACATCTATATAAAGAAGTCACATGTTTTATCATTTAAATAACCTGACTCTACTTTGGCGAAGACCAATCTAAACTCATTTTTTATTTCTGTCTATCGTTTCCATAGTATGCATTTTTGAATTATGTACCTTTTTTTTACAGCCATTTTAAAAACACATGACTCAAAAACCTTCCTGGCCTACCATATGTTAAAAAAACTTCTCAACATGACCTGTGACTCTTTTCCATAAAATACTCTAAAGAGTTTTCTCACCTGATCTATTCCTTCTAACATCAATGTCAAGAAGGTCCCTAAGGTAAGTTATCTATGTTGATACAAAATTACCAAACACATAATAACCTAAGTTATAAAATTACTCCCAAAGTGCCCAAAAAAATAAACAAACTTTCTGCCTTGACTTATGCAATTAAACATCTTCCTAACCTATTCAGCTTCATATTAGATAAATAAAAACTTCCAAAGCTACTCATTTTAGCTAGTGTCAAAGCAACTTGCTAAAATGATCTAATAATTTTTCTACCAGTGCAAAAATATGCTAGGTTAGTTATTTATTTTGATATTGGGATACTAAAAACACTAATCATAACCTTTTCAAGTTAGCACCAGATTGTTAATAAAAGCATATGGTCAGGACGGGGACGCAGATATATGTATTAGGCTCATATAAATGATTAGTAAAATAATTCATTATATATGGAATATACTAGCGTAATAAATTAGTATTTTTTATATTCAGTTTTTAAAAAGATACAAAAACTTGGACTGACGCCCCGAATTTGCACTTAATTTATTATAATGCCAGCTATAACGATAATCAAAACTTGTATATGTGTGTATATATTTTGATACGCGTCCAAGAGTTTCTCACTATATACTAAGGGTGTGTTCAGGGAAAAGATATATAGTATGTACACCATTCTTTTGTGGAGACATATAATATATCAACATCATGGAAATACAATTAAGATAGTGTGAGAATCTTCGAACTTTTATACAACAGACTAAATATACACATACGAGGCAAATTGGGTGGATTTTTTTTGACGACTGTTCCATCCTATTGTAGAGTCTAGATTATAATGATAACACACTAGAAAAATAGCTGTTGATTTTCTCATTTCATTATAGCTTATTCTTAAGCATTTGGTAACGATAGATGACATACATATAAAACATAAGACTTCTGTTAAATTATAAATTCCCTATTTTTATCTTATAATCGTTGGATTAGCTGCATATCATTATCATAAATGCATCACAGATGTACATAAAAATGCACCAATCTATCAAGTAAATGTCTTAAAAAATGGTGGAGGTGAAGTGACATATTCATAATAATGCTAAGACCTGCTAACTTCAGATAAAAAAAAATTAAGCACTTAGTAAAAAGTGAGATTGTATGGACATGGGATGGGACGGAAGCATTAATAATTAAAATTCCAAGCAAAATTAACTACATTCTTATGATTGAGTTAAAAACGGCATCTGAATTCATTCTAGCGTAACAGCTGTTCACTACTCCTATTGAGAGGCATGTTGTAGGTTTGGGATGGCATGTGTACAGCATTTCTGACTAACACGTGTTTCAAAGTAGTCAAATGTAGCTCTCCTTATATTGTAAGTACACCAGGGTCAGGCTGAGGTCATAAAGGCAAGACGTATAAAACTAAAAAGCATTTAAAATGAATATAATTTCCCTGTGAATCAAATAATTTATAGTGTCTATTTTGCATAATAAAAAACGGGTGCTACTTTAGCATGCACTCTCCCTCACTATCTGTACTCAATTGTACTCTAACCTAACCTAATAAGGTTAGGTTAGCTTAGCTTTGTTAGGTCAGGAAGCTATTATACCCTAGCCTGATCTAACCTAACCTAACTAGGGTACAACAGAATACAGGTAGTGAAGTAGATTACACGCCAGAGTAGCACCAAAATTTTCCCAGGATTCTGTTCATTCAATATAGTTCATCACATTTTCTTTCTTCATGAACCATCCCATATCTACTTTAGGCAGAATAAAGCAGCTAATGCTAACCTATCAACAAAGGGTAAAATATATTTGGATACTGGTATAAATCACTATCAACCTGATTAATCTAATAGTAATAAATTGAAGCGTCATTATATTTCTAGTAAGCGTTTCACACGGCGATACTATAGCCATGCTCTAAATTGGGGCGTGGGGGGGGGGGGAGTTAGACTGAAGAGGGTAATAGAGGGATATAGTTATATATTTTCTTTTATTTATTATTGCTCAAGGTAGATATCACCTCTTCAAGTGTATCTGGCGTAGGAGTAGCTGCAGGATCCACATCATCAAGCCAAGGCTCGAGATCAAGTCCCTACGTCACCATAAAAAAGGGGGGAGGAAAATGAGAGACAAAAAATATATAAACACTACCTTTTTTTTTTAATTCAATATATATGATATTCATGATTCATAAGCTTCTGTCATGAAATAGTGAACTTGTGGAGACATCTGTAAAGCGAAAATATAATCCAAAAAATGTAACAGTATATCATTCCCTGTATGGATTTTGTGATATAATGGGGAACATACTTCAGTTTTAAGTAATAGTTGTGTATTAGCAGGCAGAAACAATATATGTTCTAAGTAATAGGCATATACTTATGTACATTTCAGTTATGTAATATTTAATGTGTGATAATAAGCGAGTTTTTATCTACTTATGGTTTTACTATTTAAAGAGTAATGGTACATTTCCAAGCTGTTTAAAATGAGGTTTTGAACAAAAAAAAAACAGACAAGCATCTACAACAATAAGCAAAAAACTGCTTTTTATTGTCCTAAATGGATTAGACTAATATAAGCAGGGCCTCAGAAAACCAGTGCCAAGGACTCACAATATCAGCATTACTTAACATTTAGGAAGATTTCTGAGTGGTTTAGCATAAAATACCGTTGGGCACATGTTTTTTCGATGTTAGAATAAGAAACCCCATTTGAAAGATTTTGATATTTTAAGTGCTTTGATTAATTGTAACAGCCGGAGGATTTCATTTAATCATTCAATAATTTACGTCATTCAGTTTTTGATGTTACACCTAATGTAAATCGCTTAAATCATGCATGATTTGGACAGATCATGCTTTTTTCTGTTCACTTGTATGTATTGTGTGTGTGTGTGTGTGTGTGTGTGTGCGTGTGTGTGTGTGTTTGTGTGTGTGTGTGGGAGGGGCTGGTTGAGGCTATAAATGTGGATTACGTTGCACACTACTTGTGATCTTAAAAGCGTTATGGTGCCGAATTTAGAAAAAAGTTCTTTAGGAGTGGTATCACCTCCTTTATTTCTGTTGGCGTCGTGGTGGCAGAACGTTCCCTCATAACTGTATCGGCTTCATCAACCTCCTTCATGTTACCCATGAAATTGACGTAAAAATATGACAACAGAAAATGAAAAGGAAGAAAAAAAATCGGTGTTACAATGCAAATATTCACATGAAAATGAGGTAGTGCAAAATGGAAAGTTGCTCATGGGAAAGTCCTACAGAGAAAGTAAGACACTTGTTAGAGTAGTGAAAGTTTTGAAGAATTTTTTCTTTTTCAATAGTTCCCTTTAGCCATGTAAAGAAACATTATGGTATTGAATTGATGTCCACTACTCATATGATGAAACATATCATAACGCAAGTATTGCAGCAAGTTCAATGAGTGGTTGCAAAACGAAAATACCCTAAATTATTCCACGAACTTCAGTGATGCAGTTACTACTCGGATGATGCAGGTATCATTGACCTTGTTTATGCCATCAATAACTTTGAGAATCCCTATTTTTCTCTTATGTGCATATTATTTCATATATCTACAGGAACACTGAAAGTACATCTCTCATTTCCTAAGAAATATGAACACCTCAAGAATTTAGAATATATGATATTTCTACTGATGATGCACTCTTTTCTTTTTGGAACTAAATTACAAAATCAACTCCATGTGAAAAGACTCAGTCTTTCATGACCCCGGCGCTAGTTTTAGATCTTATCTTAAGTAAGCAAATAAAATAAGAATGAATACCTATAAATACTATTTATTCAAGGTTACTCTGAAGCTTTACTGATCATTTCATATATCATTGTTGATGACAGGATGATAAGTGGCCATGCAGGTGGTCTGAAAATTTACGGTGATAATTTCCTCATTATTTACCTATGATCATTAGCTTGATTAATCACTAATCCGATATATAAGTTTTCATAGCTATATATCAGTGTTTAACATATACTTACTGATATTAGATTTAATCAAGATATAAGTCTGTTCTAGTGACTGAGAATTAGTACTGCGATTAGCTGAAATATATGCAGCTTAATATATCTTGCAAGATGACTGATGTATAATTTTAGATGACATTGGAATTTTACAGTCATTCTAAACCTCTTTCAAAGACATCATACACTATCGATCTAACTAGAATTAGTAAATTCAGAGCAGGAAGAAAAAGACATGTCTTTTCCAACAGGAGGAAAACTATTTAGGCCATGCTCTAGTCTAAGTCTAAAAGCATCTAACAGTATTTACCATTCAACCCATATTAAGATAATAAAGTTATTTAATGTTATGACTCTATATATCATACTAAAGTACGGTTATCCCCCATCTTACGTTCTGAAATGGTTCCACCACTTACCGTGTAAGTTTAAAATCACATATTATCAAAACCCATACATAACTGTGTCTATATGTAGCATATAATCTGTTCCAAACCTCCTGCATACTTTGGATTATACCTATAAAACTGTACAGGACTTAAACTTTGTCAAATATAACTTAAATTTGTGAAAAACAGTACTGTTGCTGTAATGTATTTTGGGGTAAAATCTTATAATATTAAATTTTTTCTTCAATATTTTTCAACTGTGTATAGTCAAAACCGCACTATTTTATATAGTGTAAGATGAGGGACAAATGTAATATGATACAAGTTCACAAAGTTAATATTCATCCCCATTTCCATGTATGGGGAAAATGGCAAAACTTATAAAGATGACTAAGTTTACACAGCTCTTCACCTCTTCCAAGATGTCAGGTGTGGTGATCGATGGTTGTTCTACCTCCTCCTTCAGGGTAGTATCATCTTTTCCCCCCTATGACATCGAGAGAAAGAGCAGAGAGGAAAATAGGAAAATAAACCTTTAAGACATAAAGGCTGTAAGAGTAAGGCTTGACTGAGAGCGTTTATGTATATAACTACATCAAAATATATGGGACAGTTGTATTTTATGCAAAACTTGTCCATGCCATATTATAGTACATGCTCTTAGAAAATCATGAAACGTTTGGAAATATTGTACAATTCACGTGAAATGTAAAATACTTGTAATACAACTTGAGAGAACATTCCAAAAGTACGAAAGCGTTAAGTCTAATTATCAAAAATATATCTCTAATAGAGGTGTTTGTCATTAAATGTGACAGACGCTTTTGAAATATAAGGTATTAGGTTACGTAATAGAAGTGGAAGGGAAAGACAAATATAAGCACTTCTAGAAAAAAAAATATTCTTAATGATAGTAATGAGCATAACATGCAGCCAAAGAGAATCACCAAGCTGTCAGACAATAGAGATTATTTTTAGGCTGTTAAATAGAACTAAAGAAACCAATTTAGTTGTTAGAATTCCATACATGAAAATATCTCACCTCTTGATTGGAGACATCTGGACTTGAGACAAGTTCTGCGTATTGTTGGTCTTTTTCCGTGGTCTCACTTTCTGGTGAAGAACTAAATTGACGTGAATATAACTCTTGCTGAGTTCCACTTAACTCCAGTTCAAAGTTAGGCTGCTCATAGTTACAGGCTGTGGGTATATTATCAGCAATTTAGGCTAAGGTTCTGGAAAACTATTTTGTTTGTGATAAAAGCAGTAAGTATAGAAAACACCCCAAGATACTATATCAGTGTGAAGCAGTATAGTAAGGCCAAAACAACAGTGAATTACACAGGAAAAACATTAGCTACGGGGAAAAAACTTGACTATTACCATTTCCATTGACCTGTTGCTGCTCTTGCGGTTGCTTTTCTATTTCTTCTACTGTTTCTACAACTGGCGTTGGCTGAGTAATGATGACTCTCTCGGGTGGCAGGAGGAAACCAGGAACTTCTGGAGGCGTATGTGGAGGTGGTGTTGTACAAGGTGATGCTCCCGAGATGGCCTGGAACGTGAATACCTGAAGAGTGCACGGGAGGAGGTGGCAGTGATGAAGCTTTCCTAAGCAAATCATGACTGACAACTTGTGAAAGGGGAGTTCAGTTTGGCTGTCTTGTCCATCGAAATGCAAGGATAGGTCATCTAGAGATGGATGAGGACTAGGATATAAGGATTCGGAGAAGGGTAATTTTTCAGGGGTAATGTGGATCCTTGGCACAAGCATGCTTTATTAATGTAAAGCAATGAGAGCTATTTTAGAATACTTAAAATGACAGAATGCACACACTAAGGCTAGACTACAGTACAAGTCTGTATACAATTCATGAAGTCCATAGCTAAAATAAATTGGAGGCAGAGAATAAGGAATTGCATTGCAAAATTCATCAGAGTCATCTCAGTATTAATAGCCAGTTCTCCGATGTAAAATAAATCATATTATATACTTACTTTCAAGTAAAATCAGTCAGAAAAGAAAGATCTGGCTTTGTTTCCAAACGCTAACTTTTTCGTATAATATCATCGTCATAGGATATGACAGGTAATATTGACTGATATATTGCCACTTATTTATACCCAATTCACACTTTTATATTTTTCCCTGTCTATGCATTCCAGATTTTTATTTTCTTAACAATTTACTGAAGATTATACAATGTAAACTCAAGTATCTCAAAAAGAAAAAAAAATGATTCGCAAAAGTTTCTTCCAGCCATATGCGGAAAAGTAGCGCATTATCAGTACCATTTAGTCAAACTGGTAACATACAAGAAGGGAAGCTAAAAAGACATTTAATTTTATAAGACCGATCACAAAAGTATTCTTTCACATGGGCTAGTTTTAAAGAGAAACATTTATATACGAGCTGGGTGAAGCAAGTAGAATCTCTTCTGCTTTAAGAATACAGGAGAGAAATGATTATCAAAAGCAGCTGGCACTGGTCTTAACAGTAAATAGACCTAGCAAGCATGATATGAACTAAAGGTAGATGTGCAAAGCAAATTCTGGTTCAGTACCATTTTTCTTTCCAGAAGCATAGCTTACAGAGCTCCAAAATTCTGGAAAAAGGCAAATACTTTTTTTATTTAAACGTTATATCATTGTCATAGCTCAAATCATAGAATGAAAATGTGCTTTTACTCACTGTTGTTGAATTATTGCTTTTTACTAATGTCTGCTTCCACAAGTCCAAGATAAAAGGTAAAGGAGAGAAGGGGAATCTGAGGTAGGGGTGGATAATTGCGACCAATTACTTAAACATTATCTCTCTTCTACATTATATTATAATTTTTTTCTGCGAATTATAAATCTGAAAATGGCACCAAACTTTCTAGACACATAAATTCGAGTTTGCCTCATTCGAGGCAATGAACAGCATAGTACAGCTATATATAAACGTGTATGTAATGAAAAAGAAGTGAAAATATTGTGCACATGATTGCAGACGTGATCAGCGGCCAACAAAGCTACATTGACATATATAACTGCTTTTAATGCTTGAATCAACAGAAACCCAGACACCTTGCAAATGGCCTATTTTTTTTATTAGTTTTTCTCTGATCTACTCTGACAGGCAAATGAGTATTCTTTTTATGACTACTCCATCATCTCAGTTAAACTCATTGATGAATATAAAACATCCGGCGTTGGGTATGATTAGTCTGAAGGTAAAGCACTCATACAAAATACAAAATTGTTTTCAGATTAATAAAAAAATATTCTCCAGTTCTGAATTATTCATATCAAGATGAAAAACCTCATTCATTGCAATGTGACCGATTTTACGCCACGGACTCCCTTTTCTATTAAGGTCTAGGACGGTGCCTTCATGGGAAGGTCTTTATAAGAAGGCAAAATAAAATTTTATAAGAGTAACTGTAATTGAATTATATGGCTTCAATGATATTGATAAAGAAAGAAAAAACGCATCCATTCAGAATCTTGGGAAATTTATTGCAAATACACACACATACACATACGCGCATATTCCTTTATGGTGTTTGACAGTAGATAGGGAGCAATATTTTTCATGAGAGGATGTAAGGTCATATTATGGCTTAAAGTTTCGTAAGAGCACTCCTATGCAGAATGTTATTAAGTATTGTTTTAGTGTAAGAATAGTTGATAATTGGAATTCGCTAAGTGAAGAAACTGCATATGCTAAATGTATTCGCAGTTTTAAGACTAGGAATTACAAGTCTTAATGAGCGAAAAAGGAAATCGACCTGGACACGAGGAATCACGAGCATAGGGCTCTTTCCCGTGAACACAATTAGGTACACACACACACACACACACACACACACACACACACACACACACACACACACACAGCAATATACATGGGTGGATGGTTCTATTGCTTACAAAACGACAATGGGGAATATTTGGTATTGTTTTTCTTTAGATCTTGATTGAGAGTGAGAGTATTCACTTATCATGTATACGAAAGTACTATTCCTTCCAAAAGAGTGGGGTTCACATCACTCACTCAAGTCACTCTGAACCTATGTATCAAAAGAATGTGCATAGACAGACGCTGGTGTCTGTCAACAAGTAACATGCCATCACGTCGTCTTTTGACTGAATGAGAAAGCATACTCCCTTTTGTCATTTCGGATTCCTTCATTCATTAGAATACATTAATACACATACGATGCCCAAGGCTAGATAGTTCAGATCCACCGCCTTCGATAGCAGTCTCGAATAAAGAGGAATGTCGAATAGCTTTTGTTCCCAATGGAACAAAACTTAAACTCTAATAAAGAAAATAGATATTATTTGCTGTAATGCATTATAAAGACTTTTCTCTTCAGTCATCAGTGCAACCTTTCCCTTTTTTCACTATCATGCAATGACATCATATGTAATTAAAACTAATGCAGTGCAATGTAACAACAAAGTGAAAAGTAATATTTGTGCATTATGGCTCTTGGATCTTTTACACGTTAAGTCAGAGATGAAAGGAATCGCAGGTGACATAGAGGTGAATAGAATATTATGTGTCAACTCTGGTGCACAATCTTGTTAGATTAAGATTAATTCGCATTTATCTAGGCTCAGTCTGTCTATGATCGTGTTTGAATCAAATACGTTTAAAAAAAAAAACTGACCGCTGTCGACACCGATATCTCTTTTTTTTTTGTGAACAATGTGACCGAATTAAATATACCAGTTCGTATCTGCGAACTAAGTTTTCATATCAGGCGAAAGACATGGTGAATACTTTTCATTAACTTATTTTTTTTTTACTGGCTAGCTTGATTTATTAATATGCGAGTACAAATATTATTGTATTTAATAAAGGAGATGTACTTTATGGAGCACTCAGACTTGTTTAACTTTAGGAAAGAATACATGGTATGATCTGATATATTACAAGGGTTAAGTAGAGCGCATAGCGGCATTATGTAATTAACATATAAAACATAGATTATTAAAGATGATTTGTCATGAACAGATTAAAAAATGCAGATTCAGAAAAATCGTTCCAGGTATTACAGTGATACTAATCATGCAAAATAGAATTAATAGTAAGTCAGTTTTTACACACAGCAAATATCTTTACAGCAGTAATTATAAATAAAAAAACCAAGACTTAGTTCATGCCTGCATTAACCAATTTGCAGAATGACTAGAAAAGTGACATTATTGAAGATAATTGCCTCGTTTGTTTCAGTGCCATCGACTGTGTATATGTATTTCTTATTACACGCATGAAATGAAAATGTATACGTTAGATGAAGTATTAGCTCTTATTATGTTATATTATGTATAGGCTCCTGATACTTGTAAGTGCATTTTCCTGATAGTTTGGAATACTACCCTACATGGAGTAAGAGTTGATAAGCTTATAGATCAGTTACATAGCTTGTGAGTAAACATACGAAGTTTTTGTAATCAGGTAAAGAATAGGGACCCCAATGCATTAAATAAGCTCGAAAGTTCTTAGGTTAGATTAGGTCACGCTTTTATTGGGTTCATGCATAACGTTACCTATGATAAACTAACATAACAAACCTAACATGAAAAAATCATGGTTTTCTAATGCAATGGGGGTAGCTAATCTTTACCTGATCCAGTTTTTCCTCTCACTTTACATGGTTATCATAAGACACTTCTCAAAATATGTCGAGCGAATGATAAATGTTCCTAACAGTAGTATAGCAAGATTAGATAGTTTACTTTCTTGTGAAGGTAAATGTAAGATTATGGTATGGCTGTGAAGATAAATATAAGATTATGGTATGGCTGTTAAGATGAATATAAGATTATGGTATGGCTGCGAGGGTAAATATAAGATTATTGTATGACTGCAAGAGCAGTTATAAGATTATGGTATGGCTGCGAGGGTAGCTATAAGATTATGGTATGGCTGTGAAGGTAACTATAATATCACGGTATAGCTGTGCAGATATATATATATATATATATATATATATATATATATATATATATATATATATATATATATAAGATTATAGCATGGCTGCGAGGGTAAATATAAGATCATTGTATGGCTGCAAGGGTAAATATAAGATTATTGTGTGCTGCGAGGGTAGCTATAAGATTATGGTATGGCTGTGAAGGTAAATATAAGATTATGGGATGGCTGAATGGTAAGTATGTGGTGTAATGAATTACGATGAGGGTTGAAAGTGCAGTTAAAGAAGATGACTTGCTGTATTTCTTCTGGCCACAAAATCATTTTGCTATTAATTCAACTGGTACCAGTATTGCTCTTAGTGTGAGTCTCAACATATCAGGGGCCTTCCACGACATATCATTTATGTTACGTTAGTGTTAAATATGTTACCAATCCATTTTCAAGCTAGTGATTATCTTAAAGTCTGCAGTCAAAATTTACTATGGGGCCAGGTTTAATTTTTTTTTTTATGCCCAAGTGACGTGTAAATGCGCTCAAATGAAAGGCAACCAAAAGGATAGTTTTGTTTTTCTCTAAATGGAGACTGCATGGCTGTT
Organism: Halocaridina rubra; assembly: GCA_037179515.1. Lineage (NCBI taxonomy): Eukaryota > Metazoa > Arthropoda > Malacostraca > Decapoda > Atyidae > Halocaridina > Halocaridina rubra. The sequence continues at coordinate 46,889 of JAXCGZ010000389.1, forward strand.
GTGGATATCTTACATCAGGTGTCAGTGGTTCACCGTCTGAACGACATTCTTCCACAACCAGTGAGGGGAAAAGACCAATTTGTCCGTCCGCTTCACCTTCCCACCAACCATCGTCGACGTCGTGAACTGATTTCTTCAGAATGCGGATGATCTGACCCTCGGCAAACGTGATTTCTTCGGGGCACGTGGCCTCGTAATCGTACACGGCACGGCAGAACACGCCAGCTGCAAGGCATAAACAATCATAAGCAAAAGGAAATTCTCTACAACTTTTTCTTTATTGATATTTAGTATACCATGGAGAAGATAACAGCAATTAGTTTTAGCAGCATTACACTACCGAAAATCATTCAAGAAAAAGGAAAACAAAAATCTATTAGGTCAAGAACTCTGTTGTGTATAGTGAAAATGACTAATATTTGAAAATAATATTTCAATTCAAGTATATTCATTTATGATTTCAGTTTGGTTTTCCTTAAAGTATATGCTTACAATCTGCTTTAGACATACTTGAAAATAATACGATAATTTTCATTGTCTCCAAGCTCATATTGCTTGATTGCGACAACAATGTACAAGATGAGCACTAAGTTCAATGAATTTAAAAGCTTATATAATTAAAATTGTCTGCACTGATGTAAGTCTCACCTATAAGTCAGAAAAGAAATTGTGCACGTATATAGGTAGGTATAATCTATTGCATGAGAGATATTGCAGGCTAGGAATCCTATAAAAATGACAAGATCTATAATACTAACAGGAATCTTATAAAAATCTAATCACTTATATTGAGTATGTCACAGATAATAAGATGAGAATATCTACAATTCTAAAGAGCTGAATTATATTTTTCCTTACTATGGTGACCGTTATAACTGTTCATGTACAAAGAAAAATAAATAGCATGGAAAGACCCTAGTGTATAATGATAGCTTCAAGTACGGCATTTATTTATGAGAATACTCATAGCAGCTAGACTGACAGGGATGTAGGGTCTCGGAATCAACCGGCAGAGACAGGGTTGGCAAATTCACAGCAGGAACTGCAACGGTCGGCGGAGGTGGAGGAGGCAAATCTGGCGGTGGTTCGGCCGGGTACTCTTCAGTGGCTGTGTACCCATCACCACCCTAAAGAAGACAGATGAAATTAAATCAGGAAAAGGTTATTGGACAGGAAAGTCATTTTAGAAACGCGCGAGAGACAAGTTTTGGTCATTGGGTTTCATCAACCATTGATTCAAAGAATGCACTGTTGCTGTCCTGATCGGAAGCGGATTTCATTTTGTTGCAATTATTATTATTTTTTTTTTTCGTTTTCAAGGATAGTTTTGCATTTCTTATCTGTGTGAGTATCATATAAGAACTCTCCTCATATGAAAAAAGTCCCTTCATTACTGCAAAGCGAGAAAATGTAGATTCGATGGTATTTTGAGGAATCATTTAGCACAATAGAAGTTCTTCAACCATTTAGGTATAATCTTCATCTGTGATTATACACTCACTTTTATAATAATGTTTTCAATACTTTGAAAACAGAAATTTCAAGTAGATTAGAGGAAAGTGAATATACAAGTTCTTATGATAATTACCTACTTTTAGATTAAGACTGGAAATGACTCTGGCAGTATAAGTTTTTATTCTGTCTAATTCTTATTCTTTGCCTTCCTTCTTGCTGTTGCAGGTAAGAAATTCTGATTTATGACTATTGGTATGTTAACCTTTAATGATATTTATAATAACTAGAGCATTATCTAATAAAGATCATGCAGTCCTATCCTTTCTATGATGAATCATATCAAGAATATTGTTTCTATTTGGACAAAGGTCGTGGAACCCATTTCTTGGAACTTGTCTCTCAGTTTTCTAGAATATTTTGCTAGTTATACATATCTAATGCTCTCGAAAAGTCTAGCAATAATTAATTGCATTCTTTAGAAATCTAGTTATAATTATTTGTGCTCTTTAAAAGTCTAGTAATTTGATTTGCGCACATTATAATTTTATTGTCATACACATTGAAATGCTATTACACTTGATTTTTCTATATACTTTTTGGTTGCCCTTTACCAGGTGAAATTTACTTCTTATGATAGTTATTCATATTATATGTTTATAAATATTGCACTTTTTCTTAAATATTAATGCTTAAATATAAATCCACGTAAAGTGTAATGAAACTACAGTGTAATTACTCTAATTACCGGGATACATAATTAGATATTTGTAAATAACTCTATAACTTCACTTACTGGTGATACAAGACTACAAAGTTGTGGCTATTTTACTGGTATTGCGTTAGCTATTGAGGACATATAATTGTGTGCAACGTAGTACTAATGGGCTACAAGATATTGGCAATTTACAAAAGTTTGACATTCTTTATTGTAATACAATTCCTTTGATCACACACTTGGGGATTATTAATGGTGAGGCTGAAATTTGTGATCTGCAAATCTCTGATTTTCTCACATATTATTATAAAATATATAAATACTTAGCTGTTGTGATTGACTTTTAACTCTCTGATAGTTATGGTTCTTCTTGACGATTTTTCATCCATTTATTTTAATAATACAGTGCTGTAAAATTATAATAAATAAAGGTAGCGTCAATGCATTATAGAAAAATTTTATTAAATGACTGCTGCTTTTATGAAAAGAGGCAATGATTTCTAATGTGTTCTACGGTATTTTCAGATCTCTCTTTCTTATCTGTTTTTCACCATTTTGCAACAATAATATTTGACTCAACTTTTTGCCGTGTGTTCTGCTCTCATTACGTTTTGATATAAATTATTTCAGTTATATAAGAAGTGGCTATGAAATATAATATGCAGTGATATATTCTTAGAAATGTTCCAGCTTCCAGATGTTGAACTGTCCCATGAATTACAGCAGCTCTTCCTGAAGTGTAGATTGAGTGTCATTGCCTCTTTAAGGGTGGGCTATTTTCTTGGTCATTACCAGCATGCACAATGATATTTATCTCATATTTAATGAACATAATAATTTTATTGAATATTCTATTATTTCTCGGACGTTTTTTTTCTTTATCTTCGTTACTATATTTGATGTACTAAATTAGCTTAAAAATTTGCATGTGCATAAAGATATATTCAATGCCCAAAAATGGCCTGATTCTTCTTCCTCAGTAGTGGACAAATATTTGAAAAGGTCTCCAAGTTTATCATGTAGTTGGATGGTAGGTTTACTGCCAAATTGTTCCCCTAGATTGGCACAGTTGGAAAACTTTTCAATATATGGTGTAGAATTCTTCATGGTAACAAACCCAATAACTGTACATGACGTCAATCATTTACGAAGTTTCACGTTGCAGAATTCATGAAAGAGAATTTGTAAATGAATTTATATATTAAAAAATGCCATTTTCCATAATGATCTTAAACCCAGTTATTGCTCTCAGAATCGTACAACAAGATTAGCGTCATGCTCTTAATTATGAACCTTTCTGATTTGTTGATATCCACATCATGATTAGTTTTGCTTTCATTAGGTTAGAAGTCAAAGATTAGTCTCTCCTGTGATCATTTCCCAGGTCATTAGTACATTCAACTGATTCCTTCAATACGAAAGTCAGTTTTCTTAGTTGTCCTCTCTCTTGAGAAATTATATCAAAATATCTCTGGTCTATGCTTTCTTTTATAGAAATGAATAGTGTATAAGTTAGAACACGTGTGCACCTGGAAAGTTTTTATAATAAAAATGTAATATTTTATATTTTCACTCATAAGAATTATAAAAAGGTACAGTTGCCAATGCCGACTGACGGTAGGTGCTGCACAACTATTACTGAAATAGTGATATAAAAAAAAACAGAGCTTTTGAAACGAGAGTGTTTAATCATACATTGAAATTCTGGTGCATATCCCTGCTACCACAGGAAAAAGAATATATGTATGCAAATTTAGCATACTTAAGCAACACGACACACATACACACATATAAATATATAAAGATTAAGTCAGTGGGTTGCTAAAACTGATATTTAAAAAAGGAAAAGATGAAAACTGCTGAGTTTATTGACACACTAAAACATTGATCAGCCATAGGAAACCGAGATCCAAAGATTGTCCTAAGAAGATGTTCTTTTTTTTCTGCTCAATTAGCTGGCTATAAATGCATCCTATTTGATTAGGGGCAATCATGCATAATACCAATAAACACTATGAAAGGGTAATGCATCTTGACATCTGCAAAGGAATAGCATGGCAGCCAATTCTGATTGATATTTTAACTTGCACACTTCAAGGCTGGAGATAGTTGATGATATTAAAGAGAAAATAAATTACCTTACGAGCACATTTATTTACTGACTGGCACAGCTGAGGAAAAACCTCGGCCACAGGATTTTTTTTTAACACATACAAAAAGTCATTTGCAGCAAACTTGCAACGCTGTCTTTAGCATTCGATATTTTTCTTTTGTTAATACAAGCTAGCACATATAAAGGATGATTTTACATCCGCTTTGCTTACACTTGACTATTTTGCCGTTGACATCCAGGTCTACTGAGCATTGATGGACATAATCTAATATGGGCCAAGTCAAAAGCATGTCAACTCACCAATTAACATTATGATCTGTTCAAAATTCTAATAAAAAATTAATAAATAAACAAACAAAATAATAAAACACGTCATCATGGTCATGGAACGAATGTTGAAATTTCGTTGTAATGCAGGAGAATATTTTGTAAAAAGTGACTTACACAAAGAAAAACCAAGATAAAACAGTGCTGACTTTCTTTAAACAGAATGAGAAAAAAAAACATGGATGCTTCGGTGTTAATTTATGAGACTTTTATTTGCATCGTCTGAAAGCACAAGACGCTTCCTTCCAGTGGATATTTTACGCAGGTTTAAGCATAAAGGGAGAAAAAAGCCAAACAGTAGGACTGATTAGATGGACTGAACCCTTAGATGTCTTCGTATAAATATGATATTGATATATCTCATAATTTCCAAAATAAAAAGAGGATATAAATGTTCTCGTATTGCTTGATAGTTTTAGATGTATGTGAAAAAGCGTCACATCTTTGCATCTAAATAATTTTTTTTTGTATCTAATGGTGAAGGAGTTATGTACATTTCACTTTTCATTAGGGTCATACTAGGTAAAGATGCTGCATAAGTATTTTAAGAGATTTTTTACGACATTGTAAATCTACACAAAGGGTCCAGGATATCTATTAGCATTGCTCTTAGGTAAAGCACAATTCTGAGCTAAAGCTTTCTTTAAATATTTTTAATAAGGATTTTGATCAAGCTTTCTGCCACTGGAGGTCAAGCTATAAAACAAGCTGTGGATTCAGTAAAGGGGAGACAAAGAATCATAGAGCAAGAGAGAGGAGAGATATAGAATGTATAGATATATATATAGAGAGAGAGAAAGAGAGAGAGCCGTGAGGACAATGCCCACCTCGAAGCTGTAATCGATCGATGAGAAAGAGACAGGAGCTGCTACTTCTTCCTCCGTCTTCTCGGGGGGAGGAGATAATATAAAAAAAGGGGTAACTTAGCACACAACTCCAAAATAATACTGATAAAATTAAACCAAAATTATAATATTAAAGAGACATTTGGTGTATGGTCTTATGTTTTATTACCAAGAATAAAAAAAAATTAGGGATCAATGCTGAAACTGAAATGGAGACAAATTATGAACTACTTTTGGATGGTTTTTAAAGTTGAAGTAGAGATAAGAGTAGTAGTAATGTTTATTTTAGACTTGAAAGGATTTAATTTGATTAAAGTTAGGGTAAAATGGATATTGCGCACAAGTCTTCGTGAGGCGCAGATCTGGGATGACACTATGAATTCACTAAACTGCTATCAAATGAGAACAACCTACATATAATTTTACCAGCGTATCTGACCAGCACGATGTCGATTTTGGCATAGTTTGAGGACTTTTTAACTGATACCAAAAGTTGAATGCCCAAATCTCATCCCTCCCTTCCCCCCTCCGTGTCTCCCTCTACTTAAGCTGAGTGGGGGCACGAATTTTGTGTAAGAAAAGGTCACTCAACACATTTCATGTCGGCTTGCAGGATAATGGGTGATGAGCTTGGGGGAGCTACTTTATGCACGAAATACATATGATTATATTATAATTTTTCCCGTATTTGACAAGGGGAATGTTATATTAACTACTTAAATCCTCTTAGATTTTAATTTTTTTCACTTATACTAAACTATAAGGACGTGGAGAGACTGTGGTATGAAAGGACAAATTACCAGCGTGAGTTAAACACTAAACTGAAAGTGGAAAATAATTTCTTATTCTCTAGTAAAACTTCAGTTTGCTTATATATGCAGTATCAAATAGAATTATTTATATGCTTGAATGACCTAGGTCAATTGATTTATGTGCTTCAATGACCTAGGTCAACTGAGCTTATGGAATGCTAATCAGTGGGTTGTGCGTCTCATGTGCATGTTCTTGCGGTGCCTTGGGCAGAGGTCTTGTTGTAATTGGGAGTGAATCAAACGATCCTAAGTTTTGAGTTGGAATTTGATGTCATTAATGGCATTAACATGCATTATATTCTTGTCTTATTTAGTGATATAATTAGGGGGACAGTCATTAATGCTTATTTATCGCTAAATTTTATTTCAGTTATATTTATTGAAATTCTTATATTTTAAAAGTCATTTTTTTTTAAAATGCAGTTATTTCAAAATCTATGATGGTCTTGATTGAGTGAAGTGATCTACATTTGCAATCACCAATGAAAATAAGAGAATACTTAAGACAAAGATATGCAGTATATCCTTATGATATATAATTCACTTGACTGAAAAACTTCAAAGTGGCCTATCTATAACTACTTGAAAAAATGTGACATTAAGATTGGCAAAAGAAAAATTAGCATTAAAAAATCATTCCATCACTGACGAATAGAATGCTAATCAAAAAAGGGCGACACCAGAAGATTGGAAGTGATTCGGGGTCATGCACTTTTGTAAATGTTTTTAACCATTTTTTTTAAAATAAACCTTTCTATGTAATCAGGAATATGCATTCCTTAAGATAAGAGAGTAAATGACATTTTGAAAATCTACCTTTATTGATAACATGGGAGGGCGGGAAAAATCATTAGCATTATCCGTGGCTAATATTTTTTTTTTTTAAGAAAAATAATAATTGCTAAGCAAACAGTGTATTGAAAACGTATAGATGTGATAAAGCTTTATGATTTTTGCATGATTTACTTTTTAACACAAAGATCAGAGACGGTGATGGACATTGTGTTTGCAATTTGCATGACCATACTATTCAAATGACAGAAAGAAATGCATTTAATACAAGGTTAAATACATCAAATTTATGGCCTGAAAAATGCTAGTTATTCTTATGACAAAAGTTTTTCGATATTAAATTTGTTGTTTATAAGTTGTTTCTACTTCAAACATAATGTTTATTTTTTTTATATATATTTGTATATCCCCTGATCTTCTGTTAACCAGTATCTTGATGCAAAATCATTCAATCTAAAAGAGTATAACTTAAAATTTTATGTTTTAATGTTGATATGCATTTAAGACTGGGATAAAATTGTTTAAATGTATGAATTCTATAGTTTTTGGAGGAAACACTTGCAAATCTAGCACCTCCTGCATACAAAAATTAAGTAAGAAAAGAAGCCACTTTATAATCATATCAAGCAAAGTATATAAATATTAAAAAAAAAAAACTGTGATTTCAATATTTGTTATATTCTTCTATTTTGCAGTCTTAAAATAGCTGCATAACAAATTTCAAGAATATCTGAAAATTTAAAACTAATACCAAGTGAAAAAAAAAAAAAAAAAAAAAAAAAAAAAAATATATATATATATATATATATATATATATATATATATATATATATATATATATATATACACATACACATGAGCATATGTGTGTGTGTGTGTGTATGTGTGTGTGTGCGTGCGTGTCTGCGTGTTTGTTTTTGTGAGTATGAATGTAAGTGTACTGAGGTAGCATTTTACTAAGACTTATATTTTCGTCTGTTACGGTCATGAATATATCTGTAAAAACAATATATATATACAAAATGAAAATATGTTCAGAACCTTAAAATTCAAAATACTGCTGAGCAGAATGTATTCATATATATAAAATAGATATAAATGATATCGTTTTTCAAATTTTTCTTTCTCTCAGATGTAATCATAAATGTTTTTTTTTTCTTTTTACACTAATGATATATTTATCCAAAATGGACTGACTCAAAGCTAAGTAAATAAGTCTAACGAAATAGAAAAAGAAACCGAAAATAAAATAAAACTTCCGCACCTCCAAGTTGTATTCTACGGAGGAGAATGAGATGCCCCTGGATGCACTTACTACAGTATTGGGTAAGCCTCCACCACTAGCGTCTTCGCTGCCAGGTTCTGGGAACGTCGCGAAGTTGGGTATGGAGGGGTGAGTCCCGCCCTCTTCTTCTCTCTCAATGTAATTCTCGGGAATGTAACCCACCTGGGCAGGAAGAGACAACTCAGTGATTGAAGACAGAAAAATGGGACTCTAAAGAATTTGAAACACATCGAAATGACTGAAGGCAGGCAGAAGTGACTCTAAAGAAATAAGAAAACAAAATGAAATGACTGAAAACTAACAGTTGTGACTCTAGTGAATTTGAAACACATAGAGAAATAACTGAGGGTAGATAGAATTGGCTTTAAAGGAGTAGGAAAACAAAATAAAATGACTGATGGCAGACAGAAGTAACACTAAAGAGTTTGAAAACCAAAATGCATTAACTGATGGCAGACAAAAGTGACTCAAAGAAAATAGGAAAACAAAACAAAACGACTAGAGGCAGATGAAATTGACTCTAATGACATAGGAAAACAGAGTGAAATAACTGAAGGCAGACAGAAGTGACTCTAAAGAAACATGAAAGCGAAACGAAATAATTGAAGGAAGGCAGAAGTTACTGTAAAGAAATAGGAGAACAAAACGAAATAACTGAAGGCAGACAAGAGTGACTCTAAGCAATTTGAAATACAGCGATATGGCTGAAGGCAGACAGAAGTGACTCTAAAGCAATAGAAAAACATAACGAACTGACTGAGGGCAGAGAAGTGACTCTAAAGAAATAGGAAAGCAAATTGAAATGACTGAAGGCTGACAGAAGTGACTCTTAAAAATTTGAAAAAACAAAACGAAATGACTTTAGGCAGACAAGTGGTTCTGGAAAAAAAAATGATTGAAGGCAGACAGAAGTAATTCTAAAGAAACAGGAAAACAAGACGAAATGACTGAAGGCAGAGAAAAGTAGATTTAAAAGAAATAGGAAAACAAAATGAAATGACGGTGTCAGACAGAAGTGACTTAAAAGTAATAATAATATGAAGAGTAATGACTGACGGAAGACAGAAGTGACTATAGAACAGTCTGAGAAAATAATTTACTGCAAATGAGTTCTTTTACGATGTGAATGTGCTGACTAATTGAAAGATACGTCTAAGAAATTAACTGAAAGTTCACAGACATGATTTCTCACCTCCAGATTGGTAGTCTTGTGAAAGTAACGTTTGACGGAAAGAATTTTTTTTTTTTTTTTTAAAGTTGAGTGAAAGTTCACAGTAATGATACTTCGTAGTTAGGTTGTTAACCATGCTAATATCTTGATTAACTGAATGAAATATCTTAAGGAAATAAATAAAAGTTCGCTGAAGTTGTTTTTCATAGAGAGAGACTGGCAACCTTGTGAGAAGCTAGGCTGGCACTTAATATTTGTAGAATGATTGGTACAAACTTGTAAAAAAGGAAGTACATAGCGTTGAATCTTGCAGAGTACCATTGGAATTATTATCTATGTAGTTTTTTGCAACCTGGAAGGTACTTATATGAAATGTGACTCTAATATGAGTAAATTGATTATGATAAAAGTCCTAACTCAAACAACAGAGGATGTCTGGCAAATGTGCACTGACTTGAATACTAAGGAACAAGTAATTTTGTATCAAAGTCATGGTAATGAATAGATTTCTGAGTCGCACCATACCATATAATATCTTCATTTCTCATACAACAGCAATAATAACAAAGAACCAGGTTGTATCTCTTGAAGAGTCTTACCTCTCCTTTATAATTTCTGGCTTGGACCCATCCGTCCCCATCGCCCTCCCCCATGAGCTCTATTTCCTCATTTTCCACAATCGACAATTCATCGGGATTTTGGGCCTGGAAAACAATGGAAATAACACGTGGAACATAGCTCACGTGTGATTTATGCTCATCTATATCACTATCTATATTGAACAGATGAGGCCAGGAAAGAAGTTAGTAAAAAAATATATTTAACCTTTATTATTAACAAAACCTCTGATGAGGATCATCTGTCACTTATGACCCGACCTGATAACTTGACCATATACCATCCATTCATATACACGACAAAATAAATGCATATACAGCTTATAATAACAATGATAAAGTGAAATAACTGTAATCCGATCTAGCTTATTTAAGGGTCTTGTAAGCATCTCAGTGACTGTATAAATGCATAAAAAAATATGGTATAGATACATACTGTGTAATTATAAAGGACAATGCACTTGGGGTAGGAGACTTGATCCTCAGGAGGTCCGTTTGTAACAGGGGGTAAAGGAGTAACCGGAGGGTCCCCCCAGTCCACACTGATGGGATCCCAAGAAGCAGCATCCATTTGCCTTCCTAAATTGAAGACAATAATAATAATAATAATAATAATAATAATAATAATAATAATAAGTAATAATAATAATAATAATAATAATAATAATAATGATAATAATAATAATAATAATAATAATAATAATAGATAATAATAATAATAATAATAATAATAATAATAATAATAATAATAATAATAATAATAATAATAATAATAATAATAATATAGTAATGCAATAGTCAGTTCAATGCAAATAGAGTAAAATAAGTACATGATAATTATAGAATTAATTAAAAAATACTACTCTGTGATCTATATATTATATTAAGTTCCCAGATCACCAACGTTTAATATGCTATTCTTAATTCAAAGCAATATGCTAGAGGCTGATTTATAAGACAAAAATCTGTAACCAAAATTTAAGCAAGGGAACAGTTCTCCAGGGAGAAAACCCTACATCAGAATATAAGATAAGGAATACATAATTAGCATTCTGGAGACTTAAACCAGCATATAATAACAAAGATAGTGTTATCGAACTGGAGTCCTGAACCAGTACATAAACACGGAGGTAGTAGTATCGAACTGGAGTCTTAAGCCAGTACATACTGACAGAGGTAGTATTATCGAACTGGAGTATGAAACCAGTACATAGTCACAGAGATAGTATTATCGAATAGGAGTCTACAGTCCAAACACAACATTAAGTGGAGCTTTATTGGACTGGAGACTTCAGCAGGTGCAGATTACTTGAATAAACACTGCCATATGCTATCTGTAAGTTCAAGAAAGCCCCCAAAAAGTGTTCTTACGTTATTTTTACTGACCTCTCACACACCTGTCTCTCCGCAAACACTTTATCACCACATCCTCTTTCTCTCATGACTAATCTCTCAGACCCTTTCCTTATTCTCTCAATCAACACTCTTCCATGGTCTCACCAATTGCACTCAACAAACTCTTTCCTTGAAAACTGCCAAATTCGTACTTGTATCCCTTCATTTAGAAAGTGGAACTACACTTGCATTCCTCCACTCAATTGGGATCCCCCCTCTCCTGAAACATACATTCAACAACCTCACCCTACATTCTACTAATGTTTCGCCACCTTTTGACAAGCATTCCACATGCCTCCCGTCTAATCATGGTGCTTTTCCTGCTTACAACTTTCAGTGCAAATTGTCCTTCTTCTCTTGTAAGTTTTCTATATTCTCTTCACCTATCACTAGCATATTCACGCATTTCCCAGACAAAATCGTTGCCTCTCTATTATCATCACCAATAGCATTTTCTAGAAATATTCAGCCCATCCCACTCTTGCCTGTATTTCATATACTTACAACTGCTCATCGGCTTCTTTCGCCCTCACCTTACAAGATTTATCTTTGCGCACTCTTTTCACGTCCGTCCAAAATAACTTTTTATATTTTTTTAATATTCTCACCTCATATCCGCTTTTCTCTTAGCCTCTCTCAATTTACACTTTACTTGTTTTCTCTTAGCTCAATACCTCTTACATGCCTTAATATGTCCTCTTTGTAACCATACTTCAAATCCCCACCTTTTTTTAGCCAATGCTGCATTTTCCTCTTCATCTCACCATCCCTACCTTTCCTCCCACCCATTCGTCTCATCCCACACACTACCTCTGCACACATTTGAAATTCACTTAAATTACTTAAATTATTCTTCCATATCTTCATCAACTTACTTTTTCACCCTAGTCCACACTTCCTCAGACGGGATTAATATTTTCTGCTTAAACATTACTTTTTGTTGTCAAAAGATGATGTGACGTTCACGTTTTTAACATTATTTTAGATTAAATTATTATTCTTTAAGTTCTGATGATGATAAGAACTGCTCAACACTGAATGAACCAAGAGGCTGTCCATCAAGAAACATATGTGTTTTCATGGCGAATATCTATATGTAAAGATGTTAAGAAGAATATTGAAATTTTATCATGAGTGATTGCAAGCAGGCAACGTAGCAAATAAAGAAATATTAATTCCTTAATCAAATATCTTTAATGCAAACTGATAGTGCTTTGGTTATTAGAACAGGAATTATCTTACTCTAAGTTTCGTATTTAATAGACGAAAATTGCAAGAGAGGATGCGCTTCTACTTTCAACATTAAACAGAATATCATGGAATGTGGAGATATTCTAATCTCGGGGTAAAGAAACGGTGCATAGTAAATGTGAAAAAAATGGGTCTTATTTTACAAGAAAGCTAATTAATAGCAATACCTTTATTATCTATTGAAAAAGGAGGGCATTATTTAAAGGTGAACGTCATGTTTGGCCTCCATATTACTGCCAATAACGAATTATCCTCAAAAGATTGCAAATAAAGCTGTAACCTATAGTTCCAAGTTTCATAAAGTTACAACACTATGTTCATCAGTTAGTAGAATTCCTAATTATCATTATCTTATAAATAATATCACTTTACTGCTACGATTGATAATTGCTTGACTGAATTGCCTGTTTGCAGAGAGTTTCCATAATTACAACAGATCTAAAAACAAAACTTTTAAATGCTTTCTGTGCATAATCCTGGTAAATGCATGCAATGTACTTCAATTGAAGTGGAATACATCTCTGGGAGAGTTGCTAAGAAGCACGATCCAAAAACGCTGGCCCCAAAAGAGCTAGTACCAAAAGAACTAGTGCCAAAATATCTAGTACATAAAAGCCAGAGGGGCAAAACAGCCAGGTTAGGTTAAGTTAGAGTAGCTTGGTTTAGTTTAGTAAAAATGAGTTATCTTAAGACTAGCTCTTTTGTCGCAAAAGCTTTTTATGGATCGCCTTGTATGTTATACCTTCTGAGATCATATACAAGGGAGTTTTTGCAATGCTGTTCAAAAGCAATTGTCATTATATGAACAGTTTTAGTTGAAGGAAAATAGCAAGTGCAATTGCAAATTTCTAGAGTGGAGAAGATAAAGAATCAAGAAGGTTTCAGCATTACTTGTGATTTTGTGGCTTTGCGAGAAATGATAAGGGAAGTGAATGACATCTCAAAATTTATCATTTAATAGCCATATAAGATTCATGCTTATCTGGTTTTCTGCTGGGACCCTATTTACATAACTGGAGATAACACAAAAATAATACAGTTACATTTGTAGCGTGGAATAGAATGTGAGACTTCCTAGCCAGATATGCCATGCTCTCTAAAACAGGTAGAAATGAGATATTTACAAGAAAATGTCAATCTAATTATGAAAGAAAATGTGTATCCAAAGTATTTTATTTTATCACTGAGAGACATATAATAGGGAAATAACATGAGCAAGCTCCAAGGACTCCCAAGTAATGGTCTCACACTGAATGAAAAATTAGAGCAAATCAGAAAAGTGTTAAATAAAAAGGGTAATTAAAAGAAAAAAGTTGCACCTTTGACATCATCTGCAGTGGTACTTGTAGTGGCAGTGGAGAAACGAACTGATCCTTAAGGCATACAGAAAATAAAATCTTTAAAATAAATGTAAATCCACGTCAACAATTCCTACTCATGGTGAAATAGAAGATACAGGATTATTCAATTTGCTGAGTCCTCCAGCTATATTACTGCTGCATTCATAGCATATCCTTACTGTATGATAAATTATAAACTGTACCATTCATAGATGTACAAGATCTTTAGAATTATAATGAGTTGAATAACTTATTTAACTGATGATGACATTCTAAACTAATTCATATGCTTTGGGTGCATCCTATATGAAATGCTGCGGGTTAAGATGTAATGATATAACTATAAGGTAAATAAACATGTTTATAAATAATTAAACTGCTCAAATTCTTACCGTCCTCTTGTGGTTGGTTGTAGTCTTCTTTCTCAGAGTCCATTGACTGAGGTTCTGCTGTCGTGACAGAGTCTGCCTCAGGTTGTTCTCCATCGTATTCTGGAGCGCCTGCCTCGATCTTAAAGAAAAAGAAGGAAAAACAACGCAAGAAAAAAAGAAAGAAAATATGCATTTATATATATATATATATATATATATATATATATATATATATATATATATATATATATATACATATATATATATATATATATATATATATATATATATATATACATATATATATATATATATATATATATATATATATATATATATATATATATATATATATATATATATATATATATATATATATATATATATATATATATATATATATATATATATATATATATATATATATATACAATCAAATCAGAGATTGTGTTTTCAGAAAAAAAATATATTTTAGTATGCCAAATAAACTAACTTTGGAAAAATGTAACCATAGCTCCAGTACACGCTACATGAAGTTAATTTTGAAAACTCTTCCAAGTATGCAGAACTATTACTCATTCCTCTTGTACAAGATAATCTGAACTCTTTTAAATGACAATAAAAAAATAGAATTTACCTCTTCTCTAACAGACAGCGAAGATCCAGAGCGACTCAGAGAAGTATCAAGATCAACTCCAAGACTGTCACTGTCCAGGCTTTTGGTGTAATCTTCAACTTCGACTTTAACAAAAAAAATATGGTACAAAATGATTTTAAAAGTAATTTTCATTGGGTAATGAGGTAATTCCGTGTTCAACATATACCGAGACATGAAACATATTTTGCCCTTGGCAGGGATTCGAACTGTGGACACATAATCAGTGTGGCCAGGCACCACAAGCTATACTACCAAAGGTGGTATTGGTAGCACCTTGGCACGTTGATATGTATCTCAGGTTCGAAGTTGGTAGTGTCTCAGCACACTAATTATATGTCTTAGGTTAGAATCCCTGTCAGGGACAAAATAAGTTTCTTGTTTTCACATAAAATAATGTGATTATTTGATCATATACAGACATATGCTCACAGGTACTAATGTATAATTACCTTATTGTTGATAATTGTTACTTACTTCCTCCTTCCTTGAGCATTTCCAGCTTGGCCTCCGCTTTGCACTTTTCGGTTTCTGCTTTTCTAATTAAGTTACGGAAATCATCCAGCTTGTATTCCACGTCTGGTGGTAAGTCGTTCTCAGCTTTTCCGGCAATATTTAATTTCTGAATTTTCTTCGAGGTTTCTCTGATAGTCTGAAAAAAAAGAAAAAATAGTAAAAAGGATATGTTAATCTCATTATATAGATATTAAGCATTGAAGATGATAGTACTACCTTCAGTTGTATCGTGATATATTTAAAGCAATGCCAATATTACTGACTTCACTTTAGACCTATAGCTTAGATCTCAGAATTATATTGGCTAATTATACATATTAATTCTTTGGCATACCTACAAAACAGTAAACCATTGTCTATGACAATAATCCAATGTACAACACAATATATAACTTTGTGCTGCTCAGGTTTAGCAATTCTACAAGAAACTCCCCTGAAAGAAATTCATCCACGTTCATTTTCTGAACGTTTGCTGCCCTGAACTCTGTTGGACATACCTTGACTTCCTTCTGTATTCTGGCAACGCATTTTTTGCTCTCGCTGTCCAGGATCTGTGCTGAAATATCGTCGTGAGTCATAATTTTCTCAATCCTGTCACCTTCGCAGGGTTCAAAGTCATACTGAATATTTTGACCCAGCATTGGGTAAAAGGTTAGATAACAGCGTAGGTTGTAACCTCTCGTGACCTGGTTAGAAGATGCAAAATTGTAATAGTATTTAGATATTTTTTTTTCTCATAGAGTTCAAATTCATACTGAATATATTGACCCAGCATTGGGTAAAGGTTAAATAACAGTGTAGGATGTAGTCTCTCGTCACCTGGTTTGAAGAAATAGAATGGTACTAGGATTAGGAGGATTATTTTTCTTTGATTTCATTGGGTTTCCTTATCCTATCAAAGTGAAATAGGAGTATTTACACTTTTATATTTAATCATAAAGCTGTTAATAATATATATAATTAATGGCTGGATTTCACTAAATGCTGATTAACCTAAAAACAACTCATATGTTCAACTCATTTGTTATTCATACTGTACATACGAACATACAAACATACAATCATATACTATGTACACATCCATACAAATATGAATTTTTATTTCTCACTTTCGACCAAATTATTATTATTATTATTATTATTATTATTATTATTATTATTATTATTATTATTATTATTATTATTATTATTATTATTATTATTATTATTATTATTATTATTATTATTATAATTATTATTATTATTATTATTATTATTATTATTATTATTATTATTATTATTATTATTATTATTATTATCATCATTTTTATTATTGTTATTATTATTGTTATTGGTATTATTATTATCATTATTATTATTATTGTTATTATCATTATTATTATTATTATTATTATTATTATTATTATTATTATTATTATTATTATTATTATTATTATTATTATTATTATTATTAGTTATTATTATTATAATTATTATTATTACTATTATTATTATTATTATTATTATTATTATTATTATTATTATTATTATTATTATTATTATTATTATTATTATTATTATAATTATTATTATTATTATTATTATTATTATTATTATTATTATAATTATCATTATTATTATTATTATTATTATTATTATTATTATTATTATTATTATTATTATTATTATTATTATCATTATTATTATTATTGTTATTAATTATCATTCATATTATTTTCATTATTAGATTACTTATTAATTTTTGGTAACGTTAGGATATAATTTATTCACAATATTGGTAAATTGTGGCGTCGAGTAAAGACTACATTTTAACAAAGCAAGTACACAACCTTTTGAACGTGAAACTTTTGATTACTGGGAGAAGAGAAGTCTTGCACTTAAGTCCTTTGTATAAAAAAATATTGGAAACACACGCACTTGCACACGCAAATACACACGCACACACACACACACAGCTATCCACACACATATATAAGTATTTCGAAAGTGATCAACTCAACAATTTTTTATAGGTCTCAAACTCTTTTCATTTTACATAGCTGAAATCTTGTCACCTATATATGACGTGTGTTTCAGGTAACCGTAATACATACTTGTATACCTCATACTTACATGCCTTCATACATAATACTCCTCTCCATTAAGACATGTAGGTGGGAATATACATAGAATAGGACATATAGCCAAAAGTCAAATCCATTTCAAAATTATATTCTCTCCATCAACTTTTGCTAATCCAATTCCACTATCATGAGTCTACAAATCTCTCTCTCTCTCTCTCTCTCTCTCTCTCTCTCTCTCTCTCTCTCTCTCTCTCTCTCTCTCTCTCTCTCTCTCTCTCTCTCTCTCTCTCTCTCTCTCTCTCTCTCTCTCTTCTTGATATGCTGGATGCTGAAGGAACTCTCCCGAGGAGAGTATCCCGAGTAAATTCACAGGTAAGGAAAAACGATATCTCTAACAAGGTCTTCCGGGAGAGAGTGAGGGTTTCAAGTCTGCAAGAAGTGGATATAAATTATCGAGAGAGGTGAAAGAAAAGGAGGCAAGCGGGGGGGGGGGGGTAGTTGGGCAAAAGGATAGCGATTTGAGGTGGTAACAATGTTTAACTTTCATCACTTTAATTAATCATTATAACTTTTGATTTGAATTTTCTTTACTTCCGCTGGGAAAAAAAGTGATAAAATGATTGAATCAAGAGGATGATTGAAATTAAGTTATTCATTTTATCTCATTTTTAATTAATCTGTAATGCCTCACCCTGTATACGTATTTTGCTTGATTTTAGAGTGCCTATTAACTTAAAATAAATAAAGATAATATATGCTTTATTCATGCATATCCTGTGTGGTTTTATAAATTGTAGGAGGTGATTCACTACGAGGGCTTCTGGCACACAATGGACGATAGAATCATGAAGCAAGTACCATGACATATAATTCGAGGGCAGGTCATAAATACCATTCCCATGGTATTTCCTACTTGTGCATCAGACGCTAACTTCTGATTGTAGCAAGTGTTTGAGGACTCAAACCAACAAGGATAAATTAGCTTTACAGAAATCGAAACATAAACCCCAGAGGAAACACGTTATTAACAATTTGCATTGTCTGCCTTAATTTTTTTATGAGTGTGACACCGGGACAGGCAAGGAAATTGACCTCATCAATAAAGGTCTGGGCATGAAGAAAACATTAAGAAGAAAAAGTAAAAGGCTAAGGACAAGGCAGAAATGAGGTAATGATAAACAATAGGAAAAGGACAGGATGAATGCTCTTGACAATTACTTTAAGATGTTTACTGCATGTTCTATATATGGATATTTATGTTTTTATAGATGTGCCTATATGCCATAATAATTTCAAGTATAAGCTACACATTGCTCTTAAAATGTAATATTTTAATAAGAAATACTTCTTGAGACAATATCGGACAGGTTATTATTAATTATTTTTTGGGGGACCTTTAATATACCTCTAATGCATTCATTGGAAATTGTTAATTGTTTTAGTAAAGCTTTATCTTGTGTACCTCTGATATGCATTTAACTTCGAAAAAACTTTATTTTCGAGTTGGTCGTGGGGGGGGGGGGGGTTTGAGGAAGTCGCATTTCCACCCTCTTATTCCAAGGTGTATGTCACCCTGAGAGAATAGTAATGGTTATATATGGTATATGTTTTCATTTTCTTTTAATATATATAAAATAGGAGGTGAATCTCCTAACTTAACTGAATTTCAAGAGCATGGCATCTTCGACTTTAGGATTAAGTAACAATACTTGATGTAAGGCAGACTCACTCTGATATATGCGTTTGTATGTACATTCTTACCCTCCTATGTCCGTATTGTACATGATTACTCTTTATGAGATATCTAACTTTTACATAATAGATTACATTGCCAGCTCGGTCTCTTATTCCATCTCAGTAGATCAGCTTATTACAATAGACTTAGAGACTTAGGGATGTTTAATACTAGACTGGAATTGACGATATGTCAAAAAAAGTAATCTTAAAAGATTAAAAATGTCAAAGTGCAGAATTTCAGCCTTAAAATGCGACCGAAACGAATATTTTACCGTAGGAAAGACCTTTATAGCCTCTGAATGCGAATACTTGCTCGACAAGACTCGCTAGAATTGAGGCTTTCATACTATGCAGACAGAATTGGCAAGTGGTTGAATCTGAAAGAGTATGGCTATGGTCTTACCGTGGAAGCCTGTTCTTTAATCTTGTTGTAGGATGCTTGAGATGCAGAACAGGTGAGCAATTCAGTCCGACTCATCAGTGTCAGGTATTCGGCCACTTTGTCGTACATTTCGCATTCCATCGTCTGAGGCAAAAGAAATTAGTGATGCAAGGTATTATTTGAATCAGGCTTACAGATAGTTTTGTAAAACACTGGAAAAATTTTCTTTCATTTTGCATTACTGATAATAATGCAATTGTACTTTGATAACTTATGGCAACACTCATTTAGTATGTTATTAACAATCCATGTGTGCATATGTATATACAATGGCTACACTTTCCCTCGGAAGGGGCATGGACTAGTCAAAGCACACATTCATCGGACGCCAGTTCGCCCCAATCATGTCTCATACCTCCTTAGTGATAATACCGCACTAATTATATCTTGACACAACTAATTGTTACTTTTATTTGTCTGCTCACCCTAAGTATTCTTTCGAAGTCCATTTCGTAATATCGCCTTTGATGAGCATTACACGATGCCAGTGCCAAGAGGTAGTCGTTCCTGGCACCTGCTGATTTCTCATCACAGGCATCTCGTTTGGCAGAAAACTGCGACAGGAAAAAATTTGTCATTATACAGGGCGTCCACAAAGTCTGAGTACATAAGGAAATTTCACAATGCAGACCTATTCAATCGATTTCACCTGAATTTTGTAAAGCGCATCAAATTATGCATTGAAAATGATGGAAATCATATTGAAAATATTATCTATTAACATTAGATATAAATAAAATTGTTTTGTTTTAAAAGTGTGTGTTAATCTCCTGTGTACCCAGACTTCATCTGGGTACACAGGAGATTAACACATACTTTTAAAACAAAACAATTTTATTTAAATCTAATGTTAATAAATAATATTTTCAATATGATTTCCATCATTTTCAATGCATAATTTGATGCGCTTTACAAAATTCAGGTGAAATCGATTGAATAGGTCTGTATAGTGAAATTTCCTATGTACCCAGACTTTGTGGACACCCTGTACTATGCCATCTACATTAAATTGGTAGGAAAAGGCCCATAAAAATAAGTAAAGGAAAATCAATTTTAGTACTTATTAAATATATTAAATATAGTACTATGTCCTTATTTCTCACTCAGCAATTAAAATGTGAGGATTCTCAAAGGTAGGAAAAAGCGCATTAAAGGACACGAAAAGAAAGTTATTTCAAAATATCAATTTGACAATTTTCTTATTTTCTTTATTACTCTTTTCTTACAATTTTTCATCATCACAATTTAATACTGAAAGGTAATAAAGGATTATGAGACATATATACTTATTTTGACATGTCAGGACCTTAAAGATATTAAACTTCGGATGCGAACAGAGTTCATAAAATAAGACTAATATAAACGTTTTGTTCTCTCATTTTGATTTAGATAATTTAATCTGGCTTAAGAGAGATCATATCTAGTTAAATGCAGTTATGAAAAAAAAAGCAATAATTATCACCGCTAAAGAAAGATAAATGGATCATTTGTAAACATTTTATATCTCCATACTTTAAGTAATGCAATCTATTAGAGGCTTGAAGGATTCCAAGCCTTTAATTGCCTTAAATGAAGCTCATAAAAACATGACTTTTAACCAGAAAAAGTTATTTAAAATGAAACATTAGAAAAGATCAATTAACTACATTAACATATGAGAAAACATGAATCATATTTTACCCCCGACCGTGACTCGAAGCTAAGACATAATTTCAGTGCCAATGCGTTACCATTACACCACTGAAGGTATTAAAAGAAGAAGCAAACCTCACAGCTAACTGCTATACTAGGAACGAACGCATTCTAGGTATTCAGGAAGAATGCGTTCATTCCCTAGCATAGCAGTTAGCTGTGAGGATTGCTTCTTCTTTTAAGACTCTCATTGGTGTAGTTTATAGCACTTTGGCACTGGAATTATGTAGTTAAGATTCGAGTCCCGGTCAGCGATACAATATGATTCATCAATAAGGATGTTTTATCTAAATATTTAGAGTCGAAAATAATGTACGGATAAAGCACACGTGATATCTATTGTCATTTCCCACTCATAAAAAATATTCATTTCAGCCATGCAGGAAGATCAAAATATTTTAATTATTAGTATGGATATTATGTTTCCATATTTCAAATCTAGAAAGTTAATATAATGTTAAAGTAATTAAATTTCTTTATGTCATAAAGCAAATTTATCTTAACAAGAAAAGATGATTATAATTGACGGCATATGTTGCTCCATATATTATTTTGAAAGTTAATAAAGGCTTAAGGGAATTATATCTGTAAATTGAAGCAAAATTACCAATAAAACACTCTAATTTTATCCATAATAGGAAATCATAATTAATTTTTGAGTAATTTGTAAAACTTTGGAACATTCATAATTTAACTGTTGAAAATATGTTAAAGGTTAAATGAAGTAAAACTGTAGTTTTATATTAGACTTATATATATATATATATATATATAATATATATATATATATATATATATATATATATATATATATATATATATATATATATATATATATATATATATATATATATATATATATATATATATATAAATTGGTAGGTCAACCTATTAGTTTAGAGTCTTTAAGGAAATTTATAATAATTATGTGTAATGAATTGTGAAATTAAGTATTTCATGACGTGTATTAATTATTTCTTTGGTTTTCACACAGAAATGCGAACATTTAAAATTTAAGATTTTTTTACCTTATAATTGTCTGCACATACAAAAAAAAAAAAAAAAAATCCACCTTAGCAAAACTATTTCTGTTTTCCTTTTTTTAAGCAATTTCTATTCCATCTCTGCATCACTCAAATGAAAATTCACTTGCAGAAAATGACAAAAGGAAGTCCCTATTAATCGAAAAGTGAGAAATTAACTGTACATAAAATTGTAATGAAAAATGACTGAGCTTTGAATATTTTTGTCAGTCTACATTGCGGATATCCAACTCACCTTAGCGCTATTTTTCTGTAGGGATTGTATCGACTGAAAGAGAGAACCTTTCTTTCTCTTCAACCTGTTGGGACAAAGAACATATAAAGCTCAAATAACTTAAATCATCTGATAGTTTTCTACAACATTTTCCTTTCACATACGAAAAAAAATTGTCACAAACTAAAATAATGCTTTGAACTATCATATTATTGGACAAATGTTAGACAACTCTAAAAGACTCATAGTTTTATTCTAGATTCTCAATCTTAAAATCTGAAGAACATATAGTTGCGTGTCTATCTATAGTGCATAGAAACAAATATAAAATATCAGTCAAAGAAACGAAGAATTATTACAAGTTTTGTATCTTTACTGATTAAAGTTAGAACATACAGTCAGTCTATAGTACATAGGTCAAGGGAACATCTATTTAAATATATTAGAGTATTTTGGTTTTCTACTAGAGATCTTTTCTGTGACTTATACAAGAAGCTTTACCAAATCCAAGAACGATAAACATATACCAACGAAAGCTAAAGGTGTTAGCCTACTTTATTTTTATGTATGGAAAGATAGAGCTACAACATATAGTGACCTTTTAGGGAATAGTTTCCTCATGTGAAGGATTTGTACAATTACTGAAGACATAATTCAATATTTAAATAAAAATAGTGTTCAAATGAATATTTCCTACTGAACATGTTGATTCCTATAGCCTTCAGTGTCCTCCTAGTTCTGCAATTCAGCTATCTTGCCTCGTGAGTTCTTGACTTAGTAAAACTTAGATAACTACTATGTCCTTGCATATCTTTTCTTGTGAACAGACTACCTTTAATATGCGCTTAGTTTAAAATGAATTCAGAGTGCTACTATGCCCAGTTTATTCATATTTGGTGAGATATAGTGTCAGGGACAGCCGTAATGTAATGATTAGAATTCTCTACTCAGGGAGTGACAGATCCGCTATCAAGCCCACGGCAGGGTGCTAGGAAGGACATCCAACTTTAATTTCACTGCTCAATCTGTGTTTGCACCTCTATAATGGAGCCTATTATTGACAACTAATGCAAGAACGTATGACGTATGTTTACTGACAAATGTTGGCTTCGAAGTGCCAGTTTCATAGTGTGTTAAGTCTTATATCAACATAAAGAAAAAAATTTATATTGGGCTTTTAGACTTGAAAATTTATTATGCGTCACTGCATATACTACGATATGACAACTCTTAGTTATTTTATTTTATATTGAAAAAGCATATTATAGGCATTTACAAATTAAATATTTTTGTCCTCTCCTCTATCTAGTAGCTTAGGTATTTTAGTGAAATAATGTTGTGTTGGCAATAGTTATTACTTTGGAGAAATACATATCCAATAGAAAAGACATACATTACTTTCACTATGTTTGCACACAAGCTCTTCCTATTTTTAGAGCATACTCTTTTCTTTGTGTGATAGTACATTAGTAAACCATTTGTATTATGGTAAAACTATCTGTAATTTTCTGCTCAATTGACTGTTTGTTTTCATTTCAAACAATTGATTGCTAGTCAAGAACTTCCTTACAAACATTCAGACCACTTATTCAAGACTGTCATTTGTACCAAAGGAATCCCTAAACTCTATGTACGTTAAAAAATGCAATCAGATTATGCTAATATTAATGTTAATGAGACTTCAATGTCATTCATATTTACAGAATGCAAAATAATACTCCCTGTATTATCTCTTCAAATACTTTGGTGTATATTTGTTTCATCGTGTTCTTCTTTCTAATACTTGTATGCCAGTTAAAAATATGACAATTGTTTAAGCATGCGGACCTTTCTAATTATATTTTTTTTTATATTTCAGTGTCTACTTCCAACAAGCTAGCTGTAGAATAATGTTAATTTTTCCAAATTTTTGGGTCCAATTTACACA
Organism: Halocaridina rubra; assembly: GCA_037179515.1. Taxonomy (NCBI): domain Eukaryota; kingdom Metazoa; phylum Arthropoda; class Malacostraca; order Decapoda; family Atyidae; genus Halocaridina; species Halocaridina rubra. Next base: position 71,667 of record JAXCGZ010000389.1, read on the forward strand.
GTCACAGCAGTATCATCTATGTCATTTTGAGTCAAATCAATGTTTTTTTTTTAATATGAGCTAAACTTATTATAATTGGTATCAAAATTTCAGTGTGCAAATCTTGATGGCTAATTTGATAAAAAAAATGCATATACACAGCAACAATTTTTTTCTTTTTATTATGCCCCAACCTTATTTTTCTCGAATTAGAATAAAAATTGTTTACCAAAATGCATGAAATAATACTTTTTTCTTTTTTTTTAAATACAAGGTCCTAATTAAAACATCTGTTGTAAAATAGTATCCCCACAGTAAAAAAATATGCTTAAAAATAAAAACATTTCTGGAAGATTATCGTAATTTCCCATTTTCAATAATAACAGCAATAGGGTGTAAGAGGTGCTCAGTACACAATACAAATACAGTACCACCAGTTTTCATACATATATGTATATATATATATATATATATATATATATATATATATATATATATATATATATATATATATACATATATATATATATATATATATATATATATATATATATATATATATATATATATATATATATATATGTATATATATATATATATATATATATATATATATATATATATATATATATATATATATATATATATATATATATATCTGTGTTTATGCATATATATATATATATATATATATATATATATATATATATATATATATATATATATATATATATATATATATATATATATATATATATATATATACATATATATATATATATATATATATATATATATATATATATATATATATATATATATATATATATATATATATATATATATATATATATATATATATATATATATGCATAATAAAAAACGGACATTTAAAAAACAGAACTTTTATTAATTGTTTAGAGGCACCGTGCAAGCTCTTCCACAAGGCAGGCTGGCATATTATTTTAGTATGAAATATACAAACCATAAGTTAATCATATTAAAATCCTTTAATAGTTAGAATAACAAGCCATAAATAATCAGTACTGAACTTTTTATTATATAATAGTGTTTTATATAGACAGGTGTAGACAAAAATTAGCATATAGAGCAAGAGTCTGATATATTTGTGTGGTATGTTGTATACGTAGATGCACAGTATGTATATGAATAGTAGTTGTTATGATTTTATGGCTGTCATTAATAGGGATAGTATAGCAAACTGTAGCTTTAAAAGATTCACTGTAATAGAAATGGTGCATAATATTTCACTGTCGTTTGCCATATATGTAGTGATGCCGTGACGATTGAAAGCAAATGTGGTGTTTTCATCTGCTCTCCAGACTTATCTCTGTTACCTGTATTTGTTGTTTTGGCCATGAAAAATAACTAGTATATGAAAGTAAATGACAAGAGAGACGTCGTGAAGATTTTGTTTTTCATAGTGTTTTATTGACATATTCTCAAGTCTGAATATGCATGTCTGTTCCTGATTTCGAAGCAGTATCTTGATAGTGATGGCGTTACTTTGTACATGTGAGAAGCGAGACTGGCAATATATTCAGCTTCTTTCTGAGCTATCTCAGTAAACTACAGTGCCACAGAAAAATGTACAGAAAAAGTTTCTGCAATATTTTTGAGGACTTTTGGAACATACAATGTAAAATATTACTTGCAAGTTTTCTCTACTGAAGAACTTTTAATCATATGAATAACCCAAATAAATATCATCCAAAAATGTTGATGTTGAGAGAAATAATGGTGGTGCAGTTCATTTGACTTGATTAGAGACGTTAAAGGGCATGCTTCCCAAAAGAGTGTTTTGTGAAGGGGTGCAAAGTGGTTCAAAAAAAGCTGTGAGAATTTATAGGCAGTTAAAGATTTTTTTTGAAGTATTTATATCTCACACATAAAGGGAGATAAAAATTTAGGGTTCAAAGAATGTGGGCAAAGACACAAATATATTCTAAAAACTACCTTGTTTATGAAATTAGTCCAAAACAAACTGTGCATGAATAAAATAAAGAAGATTGGGGTGTCTGAAAACATAACACCTTACTCTGTCCAGGGGAAGTTACACATTATTTTAAGCAGATTTTGATATAGGGTCTGGATTAATTTTTTTTCTAAAAAAGGTTTGATATTTTTTTGTTCTATGTTTTCTAGGTAAAAGAGGCCGTGCACTAGGAGTTGTAATTGTAGAAAACTCATTACTTTTACTGAAAAGAAATGCAAGTCTGTGATAGCCTAATTGCGGCAAAAATAATCTATTTAGCGAATAAAATGGCTCATTTGTGATTAAAATTTGATGTATTACTATATTTCATTGTGTACGTCCAAAATGTAAGAATTTAATGTCCTTTACCTAGCTCTACATGTCGGTATAACGATTGGATAACCAATTCCTTAGAGTTTATTTATTTCCATTTTACATCCTAACGTAGTGTTCTTCCATCTTATTTATTATCAGGTCGTAATGGGTCACTTAAACCATCCTCTTATAAAAAGTGCTGCACTTTAAGAGATCGAATTATGCATTCTAAAATGAAGGAGAATGATTTTTTTTTATCATATACTTGTGCAATTCAACCTAGTGTTGGAAACGCATTGTGCAAGTGTGGAATGTTTGCTTCACAGGACGTATATTTCCTCTGATTTAATCTTTGCCGTTTGGAGATATTATGAGTAAACATCAAATGGTATTTGGGTTCTCAAATAGCTTGATTTGCCACCCAAAAGTATCAGGTCTTTAAGGACCTTTAAAAAATTCTACATTCTTTGACACGTTTAATTACCAGATGATAATATTCAGTATGGCTAAATGTTGAAAGCGTTTCACTTTTAATCTTTTTTTTTTTACATGTAAAGTTGAAGGAAATCAGTGGAATTACCTTGTAAAATCTTTGTACATTTGAAAATAGTGTTTTGAGCAAATGTTTAAGTTCTCATCATATGAAGAATTCAATGAGTGTTAATGGAAAATGACCCCAGTTTTGAACTGATTCTATGGAAGGTGATTTAATTTCATTATGTTTTCATGGGATGAAACAGGAGCAAAGTCATACTGCTTTTCTGAGAGGGACAGAAGAAGGAAAGAGAAATATATTAGAAAAAAAAAATAGAACATCCAGTGAGGAAAAGTTATCAAAAAATCTTTCGGTCACCTACCGATGTATCATCCTATTTTTTTGACATTTTCAATGTGGAAAGTAATAAGAGAGACAAAGCATTATTAAAAGAAAAATAATACTAAAAAAAAAGGCACAAAAATATTAAGCCAGCTTATAAGCATTTTGGTATATGTTGGCGACTGTTATAAAATATGATATATATATATATATATATATATATATATATATATATATATATATATATATATATATATATATATA
>JAXCGZ010000390.1:0-10000 GCA_037179515.1 Halocaridina rubra
TCAGGAAGGGTGTTGAGATCATCTGAACTCTGATTTTCTGAAAAATCTGAACTCTGAGACTTGCTAAGAACTTGTACAATGTGACTTGCTGAGAACTTGTACAATGTGACTTGCTGAGAACTTGTACAATGTCCCTTGCTGAAAACTTGTACTCTGCGACTTGCTGAAAACTCTTACGCTGTGACTTACTGAAAACTCTTACTCTGTGACTTGCTGAAAACTTGAACTTAGCGATCTTTTGAAAATCTTAAGTCTGTGTCTTCTTGAAAAACTAACTCTGACCTGCTGAAAGCTGAATTCTGTGATTTGCTGAAAACTTGAAGCTCTGTAATGTGATAAAAATTTGAACTCTGTGAAGTTGCTGAAAACTTTAACTCTGTGGATCGCTGAAAATTTGAACTCAGCGATAATTGCTGAAAACAAGAAGTCTTTGTTTTTTTCTTGCTGAAACCTGAATTCTGTTTTTTTTACTGAAAACTTGAACTCTGTGACTTGCTGAATATATAAGCTCTAAGATTTGCTGAATATTTGAACTCTGTGACTTGATGGAAAAATTAAACTCTGTGACTCCCTAAAAACTTGAACTCTGTGAATTATTGAAAACTCTGTGACTTGCTAAAAACGTAAACTCTGTGTTACTTGATGAAAACTTGAATTTTGCGAATTGCTGAAATCTAAACTTTAATATGCTGAAACTATTAAAGATGCGTGCATTGCTAAAAAACATAAATTGTGTGACTTGTTCCAGACGCGAACTCTATGTAAAAAAAAAAAATGATAAAAATCTGAGCTATATTCCCAGAAGTTTCGAAGATGCAATATGACACCCCTCTACTGTAGTACAGTGCCACAGAGCCATTTCTCTCAGTTCACAGGTGTGCCTCGAGTATTTTGTGATTTTCTTCCTATACTTCATCCAACTCATACCTGCACTTTCCTTATCAAGTTATCAACTGTACTCCTACATGCCAATTACTCATTCCCCTCTTCACCTGTGTCTTCTTCTTCTTCAAGAATTCACCCCTTAATCTGCTTCCTTTCTGCTTCTAAATTCTGCGCACACTCCAAACCTTTCCCCTCTCTATTTAATTTATCCCCTTACCGCGGTAGCTAAGTGGTAGAGTGTGCGGGTCAGGATGCGACTAACAAGCGATCGATCAGACCGCGGGGCGTCAGGAAGGGCATCTAACTTTAATCCCCCTGTTCCAACATGGCAGTGACCTCCCCATTCGAATGGGGACTACTTGTGACACGTGAAAGATTTCATATCTGCTTTACCCCCTTTTTTTATTTTTTTATCCTCTTTAGCTCTGCCCCACTCACTCTCCTTCCTTCAAGCTTTTCCTGTCTTCACCTGCATCCCACGTTATTTTCACCTGTATGTAGTCACCGTGGCTCAAGCGGTAGCGTCCGCGACTTTGAGGCGTCAGGTCGAGGGTTCGCGCCCCGTCACGGTCTGACGTTAGCAAGGGCATGCACTCAACCGGAACATTTAAATGCTATTTACTCTTCAAAATTTACATCTTATTCTATGTCGTTCTCCCATTATGCTAAAGGCAGCTTATTCCTCATGCTTTTCCTTGCTCTCCCTTTCCTTATTCTGATTAATTACCCCTCAATACTTACTTCTTTTCTCCCAAATTTAACCAACTCCTCCAGCTTTTCCCCTCTTTGCCAGTTTTCTCCTATATTTTCCCCTTGTAATTGTAGCTTTCTCTATATTTTTTCCCTTTCGTCTGCAAACCCCATTATGATAATGAAATATTTTCCTCTCTTCACATATTTTTCACTTTTTTCTCTCTCCCTTAACTACCATTTCCTCGTCAACCTCTTCCCCTCATCACCTGTTCCCTCCTTTACCATTTTCTGCCTATTCCCTTCTTTGCTTGCTTCCTCACTTATATATCCTTCTGAACTCGCTTTCTCACTTATATTCCCCTCTTCACTTGTTCCCTCCTATACCATTTTCTGCCTGTTCCCCTCTTTGCTTGCTTCCTCACTTATATATCCTTCTGAACTCGCTTTCTCACTTATATTCCCCTCATCCTTCTTCTTTAACTACTTCTTCATCAAGTTTTTCCCCCTCTCAAGCTGTTCCTTGCTTTACTCTATCTTTATTTAGTCTATTTCCTTCTTTACCTTCCTCTTTCTCTTCCTTTTCCTTTTCTTTCTATACCACCACCGCCTCCTTCAACATTTGCAAGAAACTGTCCAAAATAGGCAAAGCTAGAGCCAGACGATTCCTAAACATACAGTGGAGGCATGGCGCCGATCTTCAATGGATATAGATCAGCTCAATAATTCTCTCTCTTTCTCTCTCTTTCTCTCTCTCTCTCTCTCTCTCTCTCTCTCTCTCTCTCTCTCTCTCTCACACACACACACACACACACACACACACACACACACACACACACACACACACACACACACACTCATTAATATTTTAAGTATTTTTTATCCTACTCTAATTCTTATTTTCGTCTCATATTCTTATTTCAATTATTTTCTCATTCTTAGTTTAATAATTATCTCACATTCTTATTTCCGTTATTCTATCATTTTCATAATTTTGTCACAATTATTCTCTCAATTCTATATCAGTTACTATTTCTCTCTCTATATTTGCTTTATATAAAATTTTTCACTGATAAAATTATCCAAACTTGAAAGGAGCAGAGGTTACATAGGAACAATGAAGTCAGTCACAAAAAATAAATATGAACACAAAACTTAAACTAGATAAATAAATAAATAAATAAATAGTAATAAAGAAGTGATAAATACATAAATAAAGAAAATAATAGCATAAAAATGAATAAAAAGGCAATGATATTCACACGATCATTTACGTTCAGTGGAGGAGGAGGAGGAGGAGAAAAAGAAAAGGATGGAGAAGATCGTAGAGGAGGAGGAGGAGGGGGAGGAGGAGGAGGAGGAAAAAAGCTTTTTATTACTCAAATTTGCGGTTTTGTTCATGAGGCCCAAATTAACTGCCGAGGTGACAAAAGGTGATGGTATCTTACGAAGACCTTGAAGACGATTATTGATTCGGTTTTACGGCACGGACTCCCTTTTCTACCAAGGGCTAGGACGATTGCCTTCTTGCGAAGGACTTGTATTGGCAGGTGCAATCGTCACCCTGAGTGCATACCCTTGCTAACCTCAGACCGTGGCGGGGCGCGAACCCTCGACCAGTCGCCTCAAAGTCGCAGACGCTACCGCTTTGCCACGGTGACTACCTTGAAGATGATTATTACGCCATTTTATTTCATCGTCTGAGCACTGGTGGGATTCTCTTCATAATGAAATGTTAAGGAAAGTTTCTCAAAATTTCTTTGTAATTGCTGATACTATTTATATGCTATGTACTTTTTATTACCCATGTCCCCATGTAAAAAAGAAGAAGACAAAAATGACCCCATTTTGCATTTAACTGTTGATGCCGTTTCTATTGTTTTTTCATGCATGTCCCCATATAAAAAGAAATCTTAAATTTCTTTTAACAAATGATGACACTGTTTCTAGTTCATTTATGTCATTCTTATTATGCATGTACCCCACGTAAAAACAAAAATTAATAAAAAAAAAAACAATTATATAATAGAAAAGTTTAATAGAAAGTATTCCGTATGATTACTTAAAAGTAATCATATGGAAACTAATTTTAAATGCATTTCATAGTTTATAAAAACAGAACCTTAATTGATGCAAAGATAAAAAAAGACAATTCTGAAAACAGTAAAAAAAAAAAGAAGCAATGTCAAGCAAATTAAACAAACCACAAACAAAGACAATCAGTCGTAGATACTTGAAAGCAAAAATACAACAGGAAACTTTTGGGACGAAAAAAAAAAAATACCTTTTGGGGGAAATATAGAAAGAAAGAAAAAAGTATAAAAAACACATTAATAAACGATAAAAAAAACAAACAAACGTGTGATTATAGATTAAAAAATATACACACACAAAAAGGATAATGTAAAAAAAATATATATTATAAATAGAATAAGAAGACACAACATAAACAGAAAATAGAAAACGTAAAAACTGTACAGAGTAAATCAAGCACACAGAAATGGCTAATAAAAAATAAGACTAAAAAGTCTATAGCAAAAATAAAAATACACATTAAAAAAATATAATATAGGACAGGAAAAGAGAGAGAGAGAGAGAGAGAGAGAGAGAGAGAGAGAGAGAGAGAGAGAGAGAGAGAGAGAGAGAGAGAGAGAGAGAGAAAAGAAGATTAAATCAAATAAAATTGAAATTGTTGAGGATATTTCTCGAACCATTTTAGTAGTTTGTAAATATACCCAAAATATGTTATGCGAGTGACATATCAGGAATGCGCTTCGGGTCCAAGAGATCGAGCAAGAGAAAATACGACTAAAGGATACGGAGGAGTTGCATCAACAGTTTCTCAACCTGGGGACCATGGGTAGAATTTAAGGAGCCCAAGGCGTGATTCTTTTCCTGATTTTTAACGAGTTACTTATGAAATAATATAAGAGCATTCTCTTAGTGGTCACCGTGGCTCAAGCGGTAGCGTCCGGGACTTTGAGGCATTAGGTCGAAGGTTCGCGCCCCGTCACGGTCTGAGGTTAGCAAGGGCATGCACTCAGGGTAACGATTACATATGCCAAAACAAGTCCTTCGCAAGAAGGCAACCGTCCTAGCCCTTGGTAGAAAAAGGGAGTCCGTGAGGTAAAACCGGAACAAACAAACAAACTAACAAATAAGAGCATTCTCTTCATGTGCGTTTTATTATTCTAAGTAATTTGTGGGGGGACGCGGAAGAAAATGGGAAGAGGGTCACCTGCGTGTTTATATTCCCAAAGGGGGGAAAGGAGTAAAAAAGGCTGAGAACCACTAAGTTAGATTGGGGGAAAAAGGATAAATATAAAACTTTTGTACGGTAGCAAAAAAACAAGCTTGAAAAGGCGACAGAAAAAAAAAAAAAAAAAAAAAAAGCCGATAAAGGGAAGACACTATAAGAAGGAAAAAAAAATACAAGAGTAGTCCCGTTAAGAACACAGTTGGCCTACTTAGGACTAGTTATATATAGCTACCTATGCAGCAGAAATCTGAATTAAATATGAGAAATAGCTACAAGTGAGGTTAGGAAGTGAGAGTAAAATGTACACAGACATTCAGTAGAACATATTCATTCCCAGCTCCAGCAGTAAGATGAGAACTTTTTTCGTTTTCTTAAACCTTCGGTGGTACAGTGGGTAGCGCCTTGGCACACTGTGTCCTAGCTTCGAATCTCGGCTGTATTCATACACACACATACAACCTGGATATCTGAAGCATAGTGTTTTATCAAGACTTGTGTAAATATGCAGTCCTCTGATGCTATATATATATATATATATATATATATATATATATATATATATATATATATATATATATATATATATATATATATAATATATATATATATATATATATATATATATATATATATATATATATACACACGCAAAACATTTCACTTTGGTATGAAATAAAACAGCTTACTGGGCAGAACACATAAATAAGTTACTTTGCTTCAAATATAGGTTGACACAGACCATATGCTCCCACTCTCGCTATTTTAAAAGGATTCTATTTTAAACTATTAGCAACTAACGAAAAAGGGCAAATTACCATTATATAAATAAATTCACAAGAGTATCTGAGAATGGATGCCGGACTTTATAAGGTAAAAACTACAAAACTGAAAAATACTTTCATTTTTTCCGAAAAACTTTAAAATTTCTAAATATTATATGTTAAATTCAGTTAAAATAAATGGATGAATCTATAATTGCTAAGGTGAATTTGTATTAGGATTATATATATATATATATATATATATATATATATATATATATATATATATATATATATATATATATATATATATATATATAGATAGAGAGAGAGAGAGAGAGAGAGAGAGAGAGAGAGAGATAATTTCCTTTATTACATTACTTATTTTATAAACGGACATTACATCCTAATTATATATCTCACTATGGCACCTAATTAATCTACCTTTATAGCTTACCTGTACGGATTAAACCCCTCTCAGAGCCAGGTAGACTCTGCGCATGCGTAGGACTATCCCTATATATCTCACTATGGCACCTAATTAATCTACCTTTATAGCTTACCTGTACGGATTAAACCCCTCTCAGAGCCAGGTAGACTCTGCGCATGCGTAGGACTATCCCTCCTAAACCCAACTCGAGCAGTCAGGTGTTTTACGTTAACCTCTATCGTATACTTCATCAAGCCACCATGTACCAGACCTTCTCTGAGCACATTTAAAACCCCAACAAGGTTCTTCAACTATAGCCCAAGTAGGCAAGAGGACCGATATGTTTACGTTTTAAATCACAAAATAAAGATGGACTTATGCACGAAACCAGAAGCTATATGTTTTATTTGCGTGTTAATTTTCTTAGAGTTTTCATTGTTCTTTTTTAGAGAACATCAACACCAGCTATTGAATACCACCTGTGGTTACAAATGTTTTTGACCAATGTCATACAAATACCAGCACCATTTAGGTATTATAGTTAAAAATATTAATTACAGTCTCAAAGCGAGTAGCAGACTTCTAATTTTTTAACGTGTGTAACCGGGACAGGCAAGAAAACTGACCCCATCAATAAAGACCCGGGCACGAAGAAAACATTAGGATGAAGGAAAATTAAAAGGTTAAGGACAAGGCAGAGTTGAGGTAATGATACAGAACAGGAAAATGACAGGCTGAAAGAAGTGTCGAAGTATTGAGGACCTAGAGATATGGTAGGATTACGCCCTGAGATGACGATAGATCCGTCTTTTGAAGGAAGCTAGGTTAAAAGAATTAGGAAAGACAGCAGGTTGAAGAGAGTTCCCGAAATATAGATGAACACCACAAAAGTCTTGGTATCATCGGAATTTTTATTTTACTTCAGTCTTCAGTAATATATATTTTTTTTAACGAATATCGGCATTTGCTCTTGAATGTGACCTTTTTCCCATTAAGTTAATTAGTTTTTCAGACGTATGAGCCAATGCTTTGCAAAAATCAGCACTAACTTCGTATTATTAATGCACAGTCTTACCTACGATCACAAAATTAGCATCAGAATTCTAGTTCGATGCTAGTATTCACTACTATTACTAAATCTCTCTGATATTGGTCACTGTCTCAATGTTGAATAGATCTTTTAATTAACTTGAGGAAAAGCGAAAATAGTCCTGGAACCAGCATTGGACGCAATACTTTACAAGTCACCATAAAGGTATTTAAAATTAGTTGCAAATGCTTATATCACCACTAAATTAGGTCATTTAATTGTTTTCAAGAAAAGTGATCACAACAGTTCTGGAATCACCATTACACGTAATGATTTCAGTGTCACCATTAAGGCTTCTAAAATGATTAAGTTGCAATGCTTCACTATTGTCTCAGCAAATGCAAAACAATCATGATTTCCATAATTTGGGCAAAAGTTTACAGAACCAAAAATCGAAACCAGTATCAGCTACCAAGAACTCAAGAGAACTGAGCAATAATACTTATGACATTTACAAACACAAGTAGCACAACTAAATAGACTAACAGAGGTTCTGAAACCAACGCTATACGTTAAGTCAAGAGCGAGTCTAGTGTGTGACCTAGCATAGCCTACTCACTCAAGAATGACTACATCAACAACCACACCATAAAAGGTTAACTGTGTCATCAAGCCCTTTAGTGTTCTTTATCCCTTCTGAACAATCTGTACATGACATTCTCCAGAACACATACATATACAACGTCTAAAGACTTCATGCACGTATACAGACAGGCTTACATGGCTTCATCGCATACAAAACAAGACTCCATTATGCTACAAAAGGAGGAAGGTGGTCTCTGGACTTTTTCCCTCCATGACGCATTTGGGTATGGTCCATTACAACTTTCAGCAGTCATTAAAAGTTGAACTCGTAATGTTTGTTCATTTTTATCCCTTCTTATCTCAAGCAGGCAATACACAAACTATTATATTCGGTTAAACATCTAAATCTGCGTGTACACACACAATGCATAAACATAATGTTTCGAATAGTAAAATATAAACTTTTTAAGTATAAAGTTTCGGTTGAACAATTATATATATATATATATATATATATATATATATATATATATATATATATATATATATATATATATAAACAAGTATGTCAATATGGAGGTTCGAAAAGTAAAATAATTTTTTTTTCAATTATGTAAAATATTGTTTTTTCAATTATGAAGTTTCTGATTTATAAGAAAAAAGGAGAGATCACCAATCAAACCAATAAAAATATGAAAAAGTATTTTCTGTGTAACACCTATATACCCATAAGTATAATATTCAGTTTTTTTTATAGTATGAAAATAAACTACGAGCACTATATTTACAGTATAAATTATACCTATTCCAAATATTACCAAAAATGCAATTAAAGTTATATATGAAAAATTTCAAGAAATGAGATCAAATTGGCCATCGTTCTTGTATGATGTGCCATGTATATTTATGAGCGCCAGATGCAACCATTTGGATATACCCAGAAGGATAGACAGACGTCTGGGCTCTTTATACAACAGTTACAGTTAGTCTCTCTCTCTCTCTCTCTCTCTCTCTCTCTCTCTCTCTCTCTCTCTCTCTCTCTCTCAGTGTTTATCTAGCAATCAATCTATCTATCCATCTACCTATGTGTCCTGTATTTTCAAGCTCTCCCTCTTCTTCTTAGGTATTTTGCAAGGAAAACGAACAGTTAAAAGCCTCAAATCCCTACCAAACGTAACGATATATTATTATACATACTTAATATAAATTAATAAAAAAAAAAAACTGCTCAGACATACCTTGTATGCTTTTCTCCTGATTGGATTCCTTAACCTATATTCCTATTTTTTCATCTTTATGCAACTGCTCGCATGACATTTTTCAAAGAAATTTGTTTTCAGAATAAGCCATATGTAAATAAATATAGGCCTACTAATAATTCATATTTACAAATACAATTTATCACTTTATCAAAATTTTATTATTAACACCCAGGATGTTATTTGGTCAAGAATAACTAGAGTGCCTGTCGTTATTTGCAGTTTTGTGTGTCCCTATTAACCCCCATAATGAAGTTAAACAGACAGGCTGGAGCTGGGGAATGAAGGCTAGATACCCTTATTAATTCCCCGGGTAGAGCGCTCTAACCATTGCGTTACCGCGGCCACCAAAGTACTAACACGAGTAATGATCATAATTAACAAAAGGGAAGTATAAAAATAATAATATAAATGAACAATCGTTGGCAGCCTCTCTGTGACCTTTCCCTCTAAGTACTGGTGGTAAGTAGAGCGTGAATTCTGACAGGGTACATTGCATGAATCTTTACAAATGTATCTGATATGGGGCACAGAAAGACATGGGGAAGGTTGAAGTGCATAGTCTAAATACTAGATAACACACACACATATATATATATATATATATATATATATATATATATATATATCCGGTTTTACGTCACGGACTCCCTTTTAAACCAAGGGCTAGGACGGTTGCCTTCTTGCGAAGGACTTGTATTGGCAGGTGTAATCGTTACCCTGAGTGCATGCCCTTGCTAACCTCAGACCGTGACGGGGCGCGAACCCTCGACCTGACGCCTCAGAGTCGCGGACGCTACCGTTTGAGCCGCGGTGACTATATATATATATATATATATATATATATATATATATATATATATATATATATATATATATATATATATATATATATATATATATATATATTCTAGGTGTCTAAAGTTTTGTTCAACAAGTTTTCTTTGTAATACAATTTTTCTTGTTAATTTTTATAAACCATTTTACTGTAGGAAAAAACTTTACCTAAAGAATAAATATTAGGAAATATCAATTATCTAATATATTACTAAATACTAAAGAAAATCCTAAATTAATAACATTATTTCCAACACTGACTCT
>JAXCGZ010000390.1:12500-30000 GCA_037179515.1 Halocaridina rubra
ATATATATATATATATATATATATATATATATATATATATATATATATATATATATATATATATATATATATATATATATAATCCGTGGGATATTCTTAAAGTCAAATTCTTAAAAAAACTTTACAAAAAATAATTGTTTTACGGATGGCAGGCCAATTACAACTAATACCCAAGATTTTTTTCTTTTTAATATAAATTCTTTGAACCAGATTGATGCTTTTTGGTCAAAATTATATAGATTTTCACAAGAAACAAAAAAAGAATAGATGAAAGTAAAGATGAAGACATGAGAATTTTGGATTCAATACAGAATCTTATATATCTTTTAGTCACCGTGACTCAAGCGGTAGCGTCCGCGACTTTGAGCGTCAGGTCGAGGATTCGCGCCCGTCACGGTCTGAGGTTAGCAAGGGCATGCACTCAGGGTAACGATTACATCTGCCAAAGCAAGTCCTTCGCAAGAAGGCAACCGTCCTAGCCCTTGGTAGAAAAGGGAGTCCGTGGCGTAAAACCGGAACAGAATCTTATACATCTAATCTATTAAGACACCGATAATGATGAAGTCTTATGACAAATACGACATGATTTAAAAAAAAAAAAAGTCTCATGATAAAAAAAAAATAGACAGAATAAAAATTTAAAAAAAACTGAAGAGAGCGAAGTCAAATCAATATATATGAAGTCAGCTGCAGACTACGGACCGAGAGAAGTGACGTCACGATAATTGCAGCCTTTTACCGGAAGTTTAAAAAATTCGTTGACTCATTACGATGAGCGCACAAAATTACACACTTGATTAAAATTCAAATCAAGCTGTTGCTACAAGGAAAAAAAAAACATTAACAGCCGCAGCAACTGACATAAAAAGCAACACATACTGATGGCAAAAAGCTGTTAAAAAAACCACACACACACTGATATCCCAAACACGTTGTTCATTCATTTGACAATGTCAAAGCTAGATAAACTCGTAAGTACTCTAGAAAAACCAGACTTTGGGTTTCCAACTTCGTGGTTCTAAAGATAGCGCACTTCCTCCGTGTTCCCCTGAGTGTCGTAAAAGTTAACTAAATGGGGCGGAGCGGGGGACTGGGAATCCCCTCCTCTGTATTTTACTTCCTACGAGTAGCCAAGACTTGATCCATAAAGGAAGAAATATGACAGAAGCTTATATAGTTAATTGGGCAATGAAAGGCTGGACCTAAAAAAAAAAATTGCAAAACCTGTGATAATAAGTAGACCAAAAGGCTAAGAAAACTATCAAGGAAAAATATTACTATATTTTTGGCCCTAATTGAACCCCTTCTACAGTACAATTTGTATACAGGAAATATTTTTTTTTTGTGGAAGAAAAAAAAATAAATAAAAAGTGTCCTCATCTTGCTAGGGCACGAAGAAAATATTAAGTAAAGAGAAACAGAGATGGGGAGCGTTGTGACTTGTCAGATATGAAGGGATAATAAGACATGTGTAACGAATATCTAATCAAATCAAATCAAATCAAATCAAATCAAAACATTTATTTCCATTTTGTACAATGGTTATTCAACATTAATAGTAACTTATAAGTAGACATGTAATTAAACTAATAAATAAGAGGGTTAGACATATAGTTAAATTAAATGTAGCTTTCATAGAAAATAATAATGCTGTACTAAAAATGTTAACAATAATGTTAATAATAAAGTAGTAAGTATGCCAAGAGATTCAGGATCGTTATTATCGGCATCATTTCCATATTTGTTTCCTTACAATGAGAATAATTAGTTCTTAATGAGCAGCAACTATTTGTCCAAAAGAAAACTATATAGTTTGCCTTTGAAAGCTGTGAAGGAGGATGCATTTTTAAAATGCTCTGGAATATTATTCCAGAGTGTTGGCCCTTTGATAGTGATCATCTTTGAACCTGCTTCTGTGTTTGTTCTGTGAATAAAGAGCTCACTGCTCTGTCTTGTGTTGGTTCCCCTTATATCCCTGACTGTTTTTAAATCAAATAGCCAGCTAGGATAATGATGGTCCAAAATTTTGAATACAAAAACATAAATAGCATAAGCGACCTTATTTTCTGCCCGCAGCCACCCAAGTTTATTCGGTGTTGATGTAGGCAGAGAAAATGATCCTCTTTAATACATTGTTTCACAGATGGAATTCCTTAATAAGGAATAACAAGTTTATTCAGCCAATATGGTATTTCTCTGTGTCCATCTCACTTTTACTTTTATTATTATCATTATTATTATTATTATTATTATTATCATCAGTAGCGGTAAGTCGTAACAGTTTTCGTAGTAGTATAATCACCATTATTATTACAAGTGCCATAGCCCTACAACACATTGACCTCTTCAGCGTCGGTGACACTGCATAGATACCCAATGATGCTGGGCATAGACGAGTGCCAATATTTTTGGGAGCATGACTTGGTCAGTCTCACAAGGCAATAAATCTTCGTCTTGGAAAAAAAAAATCGGACTCAAATATCAAAGTATTATCATCCCTTAAATGGGAAGCAAGCACTCAGGGTAAGGATTACATCTGCCAAAACAAGTCCTTCGAAAGAAGGCAACCGTCCTAGCCCTTGGTAGAAAAGGGAGTCCGTGACGTAAAACCGGAAAAAAATCATCCTTTAAATGGGATGATAATACGGATAGATGGAAATTTTTAAACGGCCAATGTATTTCTATAAAAAAAAAGTTTCAGGGGATAAAAGCCAACTGAACTCAGTGCTGTTCCCTAGTTGGGATTATTGGAAAAAGTTGGTATCATGATGGGTACATAATAGTAAATCTTTTTATAGCTTATTAGAAAAATCATAAAAAGAAAAATAGAATAAATAAGTAGAGTAGAATAGAATAGGTTAGACATGCTGAAAATACAATTCAAAACTGGAGCTGCCTCGTGTGTGCCAGTAGGCATGTTGCAGTGTCCTCTATTCTTATGTTCTTATGTTATACTATCTCAGTGTCGGTTGCAAGCTGAAATCAACAGAGAGGCTTGGCGTTAGGATGAGCATCGAGCCGTAAAATCTGGGACTAAAACCAACCCTAATCTCCAAGAGACAAATTGAGCATACAGCGACCCCATTTGAATATGGGAAAACTGCAGATAAAGACACTGAGGATATCACAATATTAAAAACATATTTAAGAGAGAGAAAAAAAAGGCCAAACTGACATGGTGGTTGGTCAAAGGTTAAAAGATAACGTTCTCTCTCTCTCTCTTTCAACAGCTAAAATTACCCACATCCCATCCTCCCCTCACCAGAAGGGAGGTCTTTCTTCCCCCCCTTCTGTCAGGGCTCTTCCTTTTAATACCTTCCAACCGACCCAAGGAAATACCTGAGTGAGGATTAGACCAAAGGAAAAAAATGTGGACACTTCACTGTGAAAACACTTGGGAATTAAATGCAAAATAAAAATAAAACAGGGAAATGGCAAGCAGAAAGGTGTGTGTGTATATATATACATACATATATATATATATATATATATATATATATATATATATATATATATATATATATATATATATATATATATTAATTTCGAAATGTAAGTAAATGTATATACGCTAGTTTTCCTTAGATTAGGAAATGGAATTTTGACGAATAACTATATTTCTAGATCTGTTATCCTGTCCATTATATCCATCCATCCATCTATCTATCTATCTATCTATCTATCTATCTATCTATCTATCTATATATATATATATATATATATATATATATATATATACATACATACATACATATATAATGAAAACATTTTTAATGTTGAACTCAAACGAATTAAAAGAAGTGACGCAATCAACCTACGAGAATAAAGAGACAAACATTTATTAAAAAAACAAAACAAAAAAACACTGACCATACTACAAAAGAATAACAACATCCAAACAAAGAAAGAAAGACGGGAAGGACGAAAGAAGAGGGGAAACGGGCAAGAGGGGATGTGGAAGTAGGAAAAAGAAGAGAAAAACAGGATAATGGAAAAGATAAACACCCAAAAGAGTCTTGTGTTAAACCTTCTTAGTCCTTAAGTAAACAAAGACAGATCAATTTTAACCTTCGTCACTACTTCCAAAAGAACTAGTTCTTTTACGCTCGTGCTAAATGGATGGATTCGGTTTTACGTCACGAACTCCCTTTTCTACTAAGGGCTAGGACGGTTGCCTTCTTAAGAAGGACTTGTTTTGGCAGATGTAGTCGTTACCCTGAGTGTATGCCCTTACTAACCTCAGTCCGTGACGGGGCGCGAACACTCGACCTGCCGCCTCAGAGTCGCAGACGCTACCATTTTGCCACGGAGACTACTACGCTCGTGCTAAATATAGGGAATTTTTAAATAGTTGGTAACAATGCAATAACTTCAATAAATACAAAAAAAAAAATGGGATGAATTTTTGCTTGAATAGTCCTGGCATCCAAGCCTAAGGCCCGATTTTTTAAACAATGTAAAGCTAGGATACCATATTGTTAGTTAGCTAGACGCACACAAATGGATTTCATAAACGCATCTGACGCGGTTCTGTGTATGGCTAGGATCCCGTAAGGGATCCTAGCCATACACGTAACCGCGTCAGATGCGTTTATGAAATCCATTTGTGTGCGTCTAGCATCCTAGCCATACACAGAACCGCGTCAGATGCGTTTATGAAATCCATATGTGCGTGTGTCGAGCTAACTAACAATGTGGTATCCTAGGTTTACACTGTTTAAGAAATCGGGTCTGCATATTATGTGTTTGCATGGTAGGACATCTTCAATATCTTCAATGATAATAATAAGAAAAAATATTTTTTTTTTAACTAGATTGCCTGATGCACGACTCCCTTATTAAACTCTCTGTGAAACAGACAAATAAAATCCTTACATGTTATGTCATTTTTCACACAGGTAAAACCATTACACCTTTGTCTTGCAAGTTGCTAACGATAATTATCTATGTCTAAGGTAGAACTGAATTAAAGTTTAGTAAATTAAAAAAAATAAATAAATAAACACTGGTAGAATTAAAACTCTCATTAACGACAGATAGTCAGCTAAGTTCTATGGCTCAAATTGGACAAAATATAAATAATTAAATATTTAAAACCTAAAAATTATCTACATACAAACTACTGTACTGCAAGCGATCTTTTAGCGTTGTTTTCTTCTTCTTCTTCTTCTTCTTCTTTTACAAAAACTATATTATTTTAAAGCAAATTGCAGACAAATAAAAAAAATACTAGTTTTTTCAAAACCCAATCTTTAGCAAATGAAGATTAATATATGCAAATAGATAAAAGGCAAAAAAAAAAAACTAATATGATAAAAAGAAAACCAGGTTGTGGTAAAAATACTTGAAGAACACTTAAAACTCCCAACCAAAACGCTATAATATTTGTGGTTTATACTAAGGGCAAATGTAACGCTCAAATGATGATCTGTTCCAACTTATATATCAAAACAGAAAAAAAAATTGAACAACCGACGTAAGTACATAAGTTTAAATTCATTTCAATAATTTATTACCAAGTTTGCGATACCTTTATTTAACGCATCACAGAACACAAAAAACCATTACTTAAAAGCAGAGCTCCCCCCCCACCTTGATTCGAAAGGAAATAAAAGAAAAAAAAATTTCATGGAGAAAGGTTAATATAAAAAATATTACTTACAATATTCCCAAGACGTCACTCGCGTGTGTGTGTGTGTGTGTGTGTGCGCGCAACTGCTTGATCAATTTTATACATATTACAACTGATCGATGAAACTGAGAAAATTATTTTGCTGTTAGTTCATAACATCGGTTAGTTGAGTAGAAAAACGTTTCAAAGACCCAAGGAAAGCCCCCAATCATGACAAAGTTGAGAACCACTGATTTAGACATTATAACCTAAAAAAAAAAAAAAAAAGTTTCTGGTAGAAATCACACTTACTAGGGCCCGATTTCTTAAACAGCGTAAACCTAGAATACCATATTGTTAGTTAGCTAGAAACACACAAATGGATTTCATAAACGCATCTGACGCGGTTCTGTGTATGGCTAGGATCCCGTACGGGATCCTAGCCATACACAGAACCGCGTCAGATGCGTTTATGAAATCCATTTGTGTGTGTCTAGCTAACTAACAATATGGTATCCTAGGTTTACACTGTTTAAGAAATCGGGCTTAGGTCTTTAAACTGAATTCAGGTTACAAATAACCGGAACAAATACAGTTGAGCAATTGCCGAATAAAATTACTTCCAAAGTGGTTTTCATCACTCAGTTATGGGCAACCTAGAATCAATCACTCTAGAATATACCAGAATCGTATTGCGAGTTTCATTCCAAATGAGCTAACAATTCTCTAGAAGTCACCTCCTTGTACTGTACCATCGCTAGACAAGTTAACATTCTAAATTTTCCTTCAAAATTTCCCTACCCAAGCAGGGTAGAAGGGTGTGTGTGTGTGTGTGTGTGTGTGTGTGTGTGTGTGTGTGTGTGTGTGTGTGTGTGTGTGTGTGTGGCAACCTTTTATCCCCAAGGAGCTAAGAGGAGTACATAAGGTATGTGTGGATCGTGGTGAATACGTGTTTCTTGGATCAGCCAACCCCCTTACAAGGGGGAAGGAGACCAAGTATATGTATGTATGTAGTACTGTCTAATACACACATCCTAATATTTTCACATCGTTTTCATATAAACAAACTGAAATCCAAATCAAAACACAAATATCGTTTGTTGACAGTCGAGTTCTGACGAGTGATTAAACCAAAAGAACAACGATACAAAGATTATATTCTTTATAAGATATCAATATTCAAAAGCGTTTTATTACTCTTCAAGACCCACAATATAATCATAAAATAATAACTGAGTCTTTAAATTTCATGATCTATAAAGAGACGTTTCGCTCTCCCTGGGATTAAATACACTTTATGTACGAAGGAAAACATGTAATCAAAATAAATGCTAACAAAAATATCTCTCTCTCTCTCTCTCTCTCTCTCTCTCTCTCTAAACCCTCAACACTTCAAGCATCTGAATAAATTAATCTGATAATATCATATAGCTAAATTATCATGACATCAGAATAACAATAAATTATTAGATAAAGTACAAAAGCAATGGTCTCCTAAGTGAGTATTCTAGCTACGTTGCTCCAAAGATAGCGTGAGTATGGCAAGAAGAAAATGTAGCCAAAACTCCAGTTTTCGAGAAGTGTCAAACAAGAAACTTCAAAGGAAAACAAACTAAAAATAAACCAGACACTCCAAGAGTAAAACAATGAAAAACAAACGAGTTACAACAACCGTAAGAGAGAAAGAGAGAGAGAGAGAGAGAGAGAGAGAGAGAGAGAGAGAGAGAGAGAGAGAGAGAGAGAGAGAGAGAGAGAGAGAGAGAGAGAGAGGAAACTTAGAATAGGGGAAGCTGCAAAAAGCTAGATGGAGAAGACTCCTTAAAAAACAGCGACTACAAAGAAAAGTAGGATTAGGTCGCATGAGAAGTAACCAAACGACCATGCAGCTATCATGATGTCAGATATGACGTCACAAGTGATCTTTTGTTATGAACGAATCCATTTAGTCAAAAACATTATACACTAACAAATCATTTCCTGTTCTGTTTATAAGGCTGAACGCTTTTAACATTTATCAACAGTGGTGGTAGATATAACATATTAGGTGTCAATAGTTTCTTAATAATAATAATAATAATAAAAGCATATATTCATTGGCTATAATCTACTTTAAAATACAGATGGCCAAGTCGAAGCGCAACCTCATTCATAGACAACTAAATCTTATCTTCTCTCATATAATAATAATAATAATAACAACAATAATAATAATAATCGTTGAATTAGAGGCCAGATATCATCTGTATGAAACGGCTACCTTGATAATTAGATAAGACTGATGGTTAG
Source organism: Halocaridina rubra (assembly GCA_037179515.1). NCBI lineage: Eukaryota > Metazoa > Arthropoda > Malacostraca > Decapoda > Atyidae > Halocaridina > Halocaridina rubra. The sequence continues at coordinate 20,398 of JAXCGZ010000390.1, forward strand.
ATAAGAGACTTATAATTAGATAGATAAACAGACAGACAGACTGAGATAGATAGAGAGAAAGAGAGAGACAATCAGCCTACCGACACTAAAATTCCTTAAGAAATACATATTCGTACAAAACGCAAGAGAAAAAGAGGAAGGGCTAAAAGCTTTAAATTCCTTTTTAACCTTTTAACTTTTAACCTAAACAAAGGGACCCTCAGACACAAAAGCTCTACCAACCTTCTCTCACTTGTTTCGTAAACGAGAGAGAGAGAGAGAGAGAGAGAGAGAGAGAGAGAGAGAGAGAGAGAGAGAGAGAGAGAGAGAGAGAGAGAGAGAGAGAGAGAGAGAGAGAGAGAGAGAGAGAGAGTAATAATAATAATAATAATAATAATAATAATAATCCTTTATTCCAATGTACATTGGGTATTTAAATAAGATACATATATATTCCAGATAGACATCTGTGGTGTACGATATAGACATACTAAAACAAACAAATCATAAAGATGAGTGTACCATTAAAATTTACAAGTAAAATCTTCCTTTAAGAGCAACTTCTTAAGATTATATTTAAAAGTATACACTGAACCAGCATTTTTTAGTTCTCTGGGAAGCTGATTATATAAATGAGGTCCACGAATGTTTATATCTCTTGAGCCAATATCAGTTTTAGACCTTCGTACTAATAAATCTTCCCCTTGACGGGTAGTTAACCCGGTAACTGAGCTTACTGTAGAAAAATTATACAAGCAATCAGGAATATTGTTTCTTAGTATATTAAAAACAAAGGTACATATATCAAAAACATATTTATCTCTAATCTTTATCCATTCTAGATCTTTTAAAACAGGAGAGATGTGCTCGTATTTTCTTACATTGCCAACAGCCACTCGTGCTGCAAAGTTTTGTAACTTTTGTATTCTTTGTAATTGAGTCTTATTTGTACATCCCCAAACTTTGAGACAGTAATTAATTAAACTCATAGCTAAGGACTGGACAATTATTATACGAGTTGATGTTTCAAATGAGTCTTTTACCCTATTTAGATATATTAGAGTACCCATTACTTTTTTATAAATTTCATCTATATGCATTTCAAAATTCATGTAACGGTCAAAATAGACACCTAGGTTCTTTACCGAGTTCATTGGCTTAATGATATTACCGTTAAAATTTATATGAAGATTGTCATCAACTTCTGATAATAATTGTCTGGATCCGATAAGAATAGATTGGGTTTTAGTTTCATTAAGTAACAGACCATTTTTTAGAAAGTAACGTTTAGCCATATACAAAATTTCTTCTGCTCTACGAATAATATTTTCTAAATCATTAATTTCTCCTTCAATTAAGATTTGAGTATCGTCAGCATATTGAATGACATAACAGTTAGGTAAATATTTTACTAGATCGTTTACATATATTAGAAAAAGTATAGGTCCTAGGATCGATCCCTGAGGGACCCCAAACAATACCTTCTTGCGACTTGAGACTACATCTTTTATTCTGACTGACTGGTAGCGGTTTTTTAAATAGTTCTCGAACCAGCTTGGGTCAATGTTCATTTTTTTGCATTTTTCTAATAGAGTGGTATGGTGTACACTATCAAAAGCTTTAGAAAGATCGAGTAGTAGTAGCAATGATATTTTCTTATTATCTATATTTTTGTATATTTCATCTGATATTTTCAATAAGGCGGTTTCAGTTGATAATTTTGGCCTGAAACCGTGTTGACTTTTTGCAATAAGTTTATTTTTTTCAAGAAACTCACTTAACTGATTTGCAACAATCTTTTCAAGTATCTTTGATAAAATTGGTAGTAAAGAGATTGGTCTATAGTTAGAGACGTCGTCAGGATTTCCATTTTTAAAACCAGGAATTACATGGGGATTTTTCCATAAATCTGGGTAGATATTGGTAACTATGGAAGTATTGATTATTACCGTCAGATAATAAGCTATTACAAATAATGAATCTCTAATAAAACGAAAACAAATTCCATCTGATCCATATGCATTAGAGTCTTTCAGATTTTTTATTACTAAGATTACTGTATTACAATCTACTGTAGTAGGGTTAAAGACATCATTACTTCTATTGAATGCACTATGTTCTTGAACATTATTATTATTATTACTACCATCATCACTATTATCATTACCATTATTACCACCATCATTATTATTTACACCATTATCAACATTTCTATTATTATTACTACTACCATCATCATTATTATTACCACCATTACTATTATTGATTTCATTTATTATTTCTTTTTTTGTTTTTTTCAAATGTTTTTTTCCCCACTTCAGCGAAAAAATTATTGAACTCTTCTGCTTTAGCACTTACATCTACCTCATCGGGTATAATTGATATGTTACTACTTTTATTACAGTTATTGGAAAGCATGGTTTTAGCAATTTTCCATGTATCAGAGATATTGCCTTTAGCGTTTTGAAATTCATTTTTGTAATACTGTTTCTTACTGTTACTTAATAATGATTTTACTTGTTTCTTATGCTCTGTAAACTTTTCTCTTAAAGGGATATTATCTCTTTGTAGTTTTACTTCATTTTGCAGTTTGTCTCTTTCTTTCATAATGTTTTTTATGTCATCTGTTATCCAAGGAGCGGGGGGACGAAATATTTCTCTTGTCACGAGTGGTGCACATCGATCTATACATGATGATAAGACACTGGTTAAAATATTTACTTGTGTATTAATATTATCGGTATATAGAATTTCATTTAATTTATGTACTTCATTCATAAGTAAACTACAAAGTAATTCTTGTGAATAATTTCTTAAGCATCTGAATGTTTTAAAGATTGGTTGTCTCTTTGGTTTGCGAATATTTAGGGACGTTACAATTTCCTCGTGGTCTGCTATAGGGCTTGGCATTACGTCACACTTAGTTATCATATGTTTGGAGTTTGTTATTACTAGATCGATTTGGGAAACTGAAGTGGGAGTGATTCTAGTTGGTTTATTTATAATCTGTTCTAGATTTAAATTCTTAATAAGTCTACTCATTTTATTTTCTCTTTTTAGTTGATCATCATTAAAATCGCCATATATAAAAGCTGGTTTGTTTTTTAAAATTATCTCCTTAAAAACGTCCAAAATATAGCTAAAAGAGGTTACCGAGGAGGAGAGAGAGAGAGAGAGAGAGAGAGAGAGAGAGAGAGAGAGAGAGAGAGAGAGAAGCAACATTAAGAAAATATGAACAGCTTGATCAAGAATGGCTGAAACATATATACATACATACATACACCACACACACACACACACACACACACACATATATATATATATATATATATATATATATAGAGAGAGAGAGAGAGAGAGAGAGAGAGAGAGAGAGAGAGAGAGAGAGAGAGAGAGAGAGAGAGAGAGAGAGAGAGAGAGAGAGAGAGAGAGAGAGAGAGAATATAAGAAGAAGAATCAGGTATCGCGAGAAATGATTGTTGACACAGGTGGAGGAAGGATTAGCAAGCCCATTGTTACACTTGTTGATTCTCTATGGAACCCAAAGAGCCGGAGACTCCTTGGTGTTTGCGTGTGTGTGTGTGTGGAAACTCCTTGGTGTTTGCGTGTGTGTGTGTGGAAACTCCTTGGTGTTTGAGTGTGTGGGGGGGAGGGAGGGAGTATATATACTAGCCTGCTGGCTAGTACAGTGGTAACGCGCTGGCTTCGCATTCACGAGGTCGAAAGATCGGTTCCCGTCCAAGACCGACAGTTTAAGCTGTTTACTGGCAGGAACTGCGGTGGTTGGACACCACAGTGGGGGGTTGGGGCTTGCCCTAGCTGACGAATACCCATTGTATTGAAATGGAAATAAAGTTTGTTTGTTTTTCGTTTGTTTGAAGGAAGGAGCATTAGGATATAAGCCATGTTCGAGCCCACCGCGGAGCTTTATTAAGGGTATTCAGTCTTAATTCACCAGCCCCAACCTGTGTCCACCCCCCATGCGAATGGGGAGTAATAGTGCCAGCAAAATGGCAAATAAACGGGTAAGTATCTGTGTTCAAGTTAACTCCCATCTCCTGACTTGACTCGTGAATATTCTTCACGTCTAAATTATCATCATTATTATTATTATTATTATTATTATTATTATTATTATTATTACTATTATATATATATATATATATATATATATATATATATATATATATATATATATATATATATATATATATATATATATATATATATATATATATATTATATATATATATATATATATATATATATATATATATATATATATATATATATATATAATATATATATATATATATATATATATATATATATATATATATATATATTATATATATATATATATATATATATATATATATATATATATATATATATATATATATATATATATATATATATATATATGGGTATCTACAGTGCCAAATGTACAATGCCACTTGCGTGACACACAAAACTTTTTATAACTCAGTGCAAATAACGACTGGATATATCTAACCTGTTCACATCCTTCTGCATGTGGCTATTACCTATAGTTCAATTTTACACTAAATTAGGTTGGATATTCACTCATTCTGCAATGAATAACGCATTAATATGCTTATGACCAAGTGTGGAAGCTAAGAAAAATGTATGACTTATTTTGCATTATATTATACTTTACATCCATAAGTGTTCTGAAGAACACCTAAACATTATTCATTGAAGACTTATGACCTTCAATTTCAATTAGGTGTAAGATTCATCTTTCTTAGGTCGGGTCGGTGGGACTTAAGCTTATTTTCCCTTAAGGCATTGATTCTTAATCAGGAGTGTTCGCACCCCTAGGGGGTGCGAGGATGCCTATGAATAATTAAAGCAAAATATATTTTTATATACGCGTTATATTTTTCCTGAAAAGAAAAAACGTTTTGTTTCAGCAGTGTTCTGAGATAGAGATAAAGCAAATAAAAATAAAAAGTGGTTTTGTTATTAATACACATCACATCAACTTTGTATATTTACCATTTTTATGTATTTCAGCGCAATTGGGGTGTGTGTGAGAACTGACTGCTGATTTGAAAGGAGTGCATATACTGAAAAAGGTTAAGAACCACTGCCTTAAGGCCAATACTCGTGAAGATATTGTTTAATCACTGACTCTACACATCAACTGATGCTCTAGTTAAAAGTGTAGACATATCAGCAAAGGGTTTCTTAATATAAAACCCTCTCAATAGGTTTTCCAAGTCAGAAGTATATAGAAAAAGATATGATACGACTACTGAAAATTACAGTATCTAAACATTATTGACTATTCTTTAAAACCAGACACTAAACAGTTTTCTATTTTACATGCGCCCCCCCCCCCCTCTCTCTCTCTCTCTCTCTCTCTCATATGTGGCGTCAGAAGTAGTGATACATTCCCATAGCATCAGAAGTTATACATGGATACACACATATAGAGGCACAGTGCCAAGTTCATGACGTGGAATACGGCACCAATTTCCTTCACCCACACACATACACTTGCGCTGTCTCTTATTCACTCTTCACCGAATTAAGTTAAACAAGGTATAAACAAGATATGAGGTAAGGCTTCTATTAAATCTTGGTTTTTCCCCTCAGTCATGATCAACAAGCACGCGAGAACGCGCGCACACACACACACACACATATATATATATATATATATATATATATATATATATATATATATATATATATATATATATATATATATATATATATATATATATATATATTTATACTCTCATCACTGAGGCAACTTAAAATTAAATATCATAAGAAAATCCAGTTTTCCGTCACTTATATATCGCGATAATAATAATAATAATAATAATTATAATATTACTACTGCTATACTACTACTACTACTACTACTAATAATAATAATAATAATAATAATGATAGTACTTGCAGTAGCAGTAGTATGATGATAATAATAATAGTAGTAGTTTACCACGTGATCGCATAAAAACAAGAGTTAATAACACTTAATATACTTGACCAACAAAAAACACGAATATCAGACATTCCAACAATACCTGGAAATTAGAATATTTACTCTTACCTTCAACACAATTACATAACAGCTGTTTCTGTGGTACAGCATGGTCAACCGCAGCTTTATCAACATACCTGAAATGAAAGAAAAAGACAAAAAATACCGTTACTTTCCTCGATACTTGTTGCATAATATTATTACTAAACGTAAGGCCACGACACCGAAATAATTTCCAAGCTTTGATCGGGGTCTTAAATTGACTGCAGTTGCCAAAGAAATGGAAGAATATTTCTAAAGGAGGTTTACACGGTCAAACGGTTCGTCGAACGCGGTTCGACAGACAAGTGTTGGAAGTGATGTTCGAACAACCAAATACCCCGTTCACACGTTCGAACATCACTTCCAACACCTGTCTGTCGAACCGCGTTCGACGAACTGTTTGACCGTGTAAACCCCCCATAACACATTTGCGAGGACAGCGGTAGGCAAGTGGTTGGAGCACTCGACTCGGAAAGTGACAACCCCGTGTTTGAGCCACCGGAGGGATGTAACGAATGGCATCCAGCCTTATTTCCCCAGCTTCAACCTATGTTCACAAACAAAACGGGGATTAACAGTGAGAATAAAAAGTAAAAAATGTTTTATGTCTTGCATCAACATATTCTTATAGAAACTGAAGACCAAAAGACTCGAAAAAAAAAATCAAGTCTCACTTAAGTGCTTAACCATACTTATGGTAATATGTAATCAATCTGAACTTGGAATAGTTTTCTATAGCTCTATTTAAATATATAGAGATAGAGAGATATAGATATATATAGATAGATAGACTGATAGGCAGATAGATAGATACTTAGCATCCTATCGCTACCCAAACTGGGCTTAACCTCTAGTCTATCATAACTGAAGCTTCTGCTACAGTTTTTGTTAGGCCGGTGGCGGGGGGGGGGGACCTTTGGGTGATAATAATTCAGTTGAGTCATACAATCTATATTCTTAACACTCTAATCTAAAATGATGTCATGAGGTGGATGCTCTCTCGGGTCTTAAACTTGTACTGTCTCTCTCTCTCTCTCTCTCTCTCAAGTTATTTATAAACCTTTCCATAAGTTTATTAACCAATCTACATTGCACTTTAACAAACAAAAAAATATATTTATTAAGTAAACCCCTTTATACTTATCTATTTATTAACAAATCTACCCATACCATATCCGACTCTTTTTCAAATGCTTTTCCCAAGATCTTACTGGGTCGCTGTTTCTCACTAGCGTCTTGGAGACTATAATATTGCTTTAAGCTAAAAGATGTAAGGACGAAGGCCCTTCCTGCCACCAAAACTCTGAACTGATCCGGGTTAAGGACAGGGACCAGGCTGACCTGCTTTGCTCTGGCAGTAACTGGATAATATTTAATATTTCATTCTTATTAAACTTTCTATATTGCTATCTAACAAATGGGTCATCTATTTACTTATTAACTGCCCTTTCTATCTATTTATTCACTTAGTTATTGAGCTATCTTCTTATCTCCTACAATTTTCTCAGCAGATTTTTCCATGCTCATATGGAGTCGCTATTTCTCACTAGTATTTTACACATAACAGGTGACTTTGGCTTATAATTTCAAGGCCAGATGTCCTCCTTGCTGCATACCTTTTTCATTGATCCAAGTTTAGGACCGTCACCAAGTTGAGTTGGCTTGCTCCCCCACTGGCTGTACTACCAAGCCACCTTTTGCAATGTTTACAGACTCTGCCTTGCAGATGCAACTCCGACTCTCAGAGGTGTAAACTTTTGGGAGCTAAATATATACATAAGGTGGAGAGGCTTATGATGAGGGAAACCACGGAAGGTCGCGAGGGACTGCAGAAATTTTAATATTATTATCTATCTATATAGAATGGCCTTATTCCCCACTTGTATAGGGGCCGAGTTAAAGAACACAAATCCACCACAAGGCAACACACATCTCAAACAGTGCTCTAAGCTCCTTTTATATATAGCAGAGACATATAAACATGAGTTACTACACGAATAAACAAATAAGTATAAAGAAGTTAGGTGGCGGTAAACATGTCTATAAACAATTAAAATGGCGTATAAACAGATGTACTTCTGAGAATTACAGAGAAAGAGCCCGCGGTAGCTTGGGGACATCTGCGGGGGCACACACCTACCGATGATCTTCAACATATGAGAAAAATTAAACAATCATATTCTTCAAAGTAAAAGAAGTCTTTTGATAATCAACTTAGGCACCCACGGGTAAAGCAGCAGATATAGTGCTTGGCTCCCATCCAGAAAGTCCTGCATTCAGCTAATTATCCTAGCCCTTAGTAGAAAAGGGAGTTCGTGACGTAAAACCGATCCCATAGGAGCTACATCGTCACTCGATAAGAGCAAATTTTTTATAAGGGCGAGAGGGTAGTGGAGTCTCTTCTGTAGTATCCCCTGTCAAATTAGTAGGCTCAGTAATACCTTATCAAATGTGGGGGTCAATTCTGGAACAGAATCCTCAATATTTCAGCCTTTGATTCGTGCAAAAGCTCTTATCCTGCGACATTTATATTTTCATTTTACTCTAAACATTTATTACTATTATTGCTACTGTATTATTATTATTATTATCAATATTATTATTATTATTATTATTATTATTATTAATATTATTATTATTGTATACAGTGGTGCAACTAACCAATACAGAAGTCACGACACTTCAGTCACTAGGCAGGTCAACTTGTTGCTGGTCTCAATCCCCAATCAATGAAGAGCGTTGGTGTTAGGAGGGTATTCGACCGTAAAACTTTGTACTCAACCCTAATCTCCATGCTAGTGTGAAACAGCGATACTATATGAACATGGGATAAGCTCTAGATGAGGTGAGAAAAAACTAAAGAAAACGTATGCTATCTTAAATAACTCTATATGAAACTGCCACCATTACCATCCTAACAAGACTTAGCCCCGATTTCTTAAACAGTGTAAACCTAGGATACTATATTGTTAGTTAGCTAGACACACACGAATGGATTTCGTAAATGCATCTGTCGCGGTTCTGTGTATGGCTAGGATGCTAGACACACATAAAATCCATTTGTGTGTCTAGCATCCTAGCCATACACAGAACCGCGTCAGATGCGTTTATGAAATCCATTTGTGTGTGTCTAGCATCCTAGCCATACACAGAACCGCGTCAGATGCGTATATGAAATCCATTTGTTTGTGTCTAGCTAACTAACCCATATGGTATCCTAGATTTACACTGTTTAAGAAATCGGGCCTTAGACCAGCTAATTATCATTCCTCTTTCCTCTTCGTCATAACCATCACCATTCATCCTTATAAAGTTCATCACCTTCAATATCACCACCAACACCACCATGATACCCTAGGCAAACATAATCACCAACAATAGCTATCAGCCTGAGTAAAGTTATTAATATCATATTAAATACTATTAACATATTTCTGATCCTGCCAATGCTGTGATTTCCCTAAGGGGAAAAACAAGAAGTCGAAGCTTATGGGAAATCCCAAGAAGACATACCAACGTTACTGATAGTAAAAGAAGAATGAACTCTTTATGTGATAATA
>JAXCGZ010000390.1:35000-74979 GCA_037179515.1 Halocaridina rubra
GTACTTCAATATATCTAAGTTAAGGTATAAACAAGAATGGTCCATTACCCGTCCCCTCCTGAATGCCTTTAATAAGGTGTAAACTGTATTATCCTCTACTCTCTATCTCCAAAATATCTTTCTTAAAGTATAAACTCAAATATTACCTTTTCCTCTCCTCCTCTTACACGTCCCTCTTATAGTATAAATGCAAGTATTACCCTGTGTTCTTTTCCTCCAACCGTTCCGGTTTTACGTCACGGACTCCCTTTTCTACCAAGGGCTAGGACGGTTGCCTTCTTGCGAAGGATTTGTTTTGGCAGATGTAATCGTTACCCTGAGTGCATGCCCTCGTATGAACTCAAGTATTACCCTTTCTCTCCTCCTCCTCAAGGTCTTTTTTACGGTATAAATCCATCAGTCTTTCATCAATCATCTCCTCCTCCAATAGGGGGGGAGGCCCACCCACCCTCCACCTCCACTAGGGGGCCCACCCACCCTACAAAGTATGCATAGTTTTTACCTCCAAAATCCGTTTGAAAGTGGAAGTCAACAGATGACGCAAAAGTTTCTAAACCATTAGGACACGACAAGGCCGCTTTCACACCAAAGAGACACGTCGCAAGTGGCATGTCACGTGGCACGCCAGTTGAAAACGAACATCCGGAAATATATGAAACCTTTCACACAGAAGTGGCGTGACACGTCCATGTGCCACGTCACTTCTGTGTGTAAGGGTTCATATATTTCCGGATGTTCGTTTTCAACTGGCGTGCCACGTGGCATGCCACGTGCGACTTTGGTGTGAAAGCGGCCTAACACAACAGAGCACAAAAAAATGTACACAGAAGCATCACCACCTGAAGTATGTAACGTGATCCTGAAGTAACACAATAACATTCATGTGTATACACTGGAACGATAACACACAAGGAGTTATTATTGAAAAGTGGGATGCAGATGTAACCTTCTTAATGCTTTCAATAACAAGAAAAATGATGATGATGATGATGATGATGATAATAATAATAATTTCACTATTACAACTACTACTACTACAGCCACTATTATTATTATTATTAATATTATTATTATTACTATTATTATCATTATTATTACTATCATTATTATTATCATTATCAATAATAATGATATTATTACGGTAACTTAAAAATAAAATATTTATTTATAGCCCATTATTCTCTCTCTTATTTCACTTTACCGTTTCCTGCGTCAGCTAAACGCAATAAAACAATTCATTAAAAAAAATAGGAAACAATACTAAACAATTCATAAAGAGGTGAAAATCAGAACCATTATAAAAATGTAAACCAAGTCAAAGACATCGTAAAACAATGCACTGATCCACAATGCCTCATTATGAGCTTGATGAACACACACACACACACACACGCATGCACACACGCACGCACGCGCACACACACACATAAGGACGCACGCATATACACACACGGGCGTACGCACGCAAGCACACACATACAAATTCCTCCATGGTTTTGACAGCATTAATAAGAACCGATGCGTTGATATGGGTGACATGATAGGATCTAGAACTAGAGGTCACAGCTTGAGCTTTCAAAAGAAAACTTCTTTACAGGATTTTGGTACTTTCTAGGTGTAAAGGGGGGTTTACAAGGTAAAACGGTTCGTCAGACAAGTGTTTGAAGTGATGTTTGAACGTGTGAGCGGGGTGTTTGGTTGTCGAACACGTTCCCCGTTCACACGTTCGAATATCACTTCAAACACTTGTTTGTCGAACCGGGTTCGACGAACCGTTTGGCCGCGTAGACCCCCCTTAAGAATAAAGGTTGATAAGTTGGAGATGCTAAACAAAGAAACTGTAATTGCTATATTCATGCGTACTCTTAAGGCAAGATATAACTGTTGGTATAAAAAAAAAATAACCGACTAGGAGACGGGGAGAGGTAATTATGGGGCTCTTTCCAGAGAGCACAATTAGGAAAAGTCACACATACACGTGAGGCAATAAGAAAAGCATCCAGCATTAATTGTCCAGGCACACTGTGTTCACTTACAAAATATGTGAAAGGTTTCATATATTTCCGGATGTTCGTTTTCAATTGGCGAGCCACGTGGCACTTTGGTGTGAAAACGGCCTAAGAAAGGGATGACGCAACTTCTTTGCAATCAATATTCGATGAGCAAATCCGTCTATCTATATATGCAACGTTAATGCGTCACAATTGGTACCCATTCGAATGGGGGTGGGCAGAAACAAGTTAAGGGGGGTTTACACGGTCAAACGGTTCGTCGAACGCCGTTCGACAGACAAGTGTTTGAAGTGATGTTCGAACGTGTGAACGGAGTATTTGGTTGAACGGAGTATTTGGTTGTCAACACGTTCGACAACCACATACCCCGTTCACACGTTCGAACATCACTTCAAACACTTGTCTGTCGAACCGCTTGACCGTGTAAACCCCCCTTAAAGGGAGTGGCCGAGTATAAGTACACACCTATTCTCCCTTGTTTCAATCAGTTCTAGGACACCAGAAGCAACTCTTCTACAGTGAACTTCCTAGCAGCAAAGGTCTTAACCCCCTAGCAAAGGGTGTGGCCAAGTCTAGGCATACCACTTACTAGGCTTTATTTCACTCAGTACTAACATGTTCATCAGCTTTCTTCACATAAACATGATCAAGTTTTCCTCACTTTGACTCTCTCTCTCTCTCTCTCTCTCTCTCTCTCTCTCTCCCTTATCTTTCCCTTTTCTTTGTCTTTCTGCCCCATTTCCCTAAAACAGAAACGTCTCAGATGAGTTTTCAATCTTTTATTTTCACTCTATTCGATTCATTTCCTCTACCTTAAATGACAGTCACCATTAACCAATTTCAATTGAAATCTGAAGAATTGACTTTTAAGTCTGGTCTCTCTGTCTGTCTCTATTTTTTCTCTCTCTCTTTATTTCAATATAAATGTATCCATATATCTGTGATGTGAATATCTCTCTCTCTCTCTCTCTCTCTCTCTCTCTCTCTCTCTCTCTCTCTATCTATCTATCTATCTATCTATCTATCTATATATATATATATATATATATATATATATATATATATATATATATATGAGAGAGAGAGAGAGAGAGAGAGAGAGAGAGAGAGAGAGCAAATTACACAGGAGAAATTCCAACTCGTGTTTTAGTGCATGAAACGCCATGCAAATTAAACAATGCAGCTTCAGTCAACCACATGACCGCTGCAGGAAAAGATAACACACACACACACATACACACTACTGACACCATTCAATTAATAAAAAAAAAAATACAATCTAAAAAAAGGAAAGACAGTGATAGTGCAAGTAAAAAAAAAAAAGCTTTACAAATCTGAATGGAAACCGAATTGAGCAAAATGCACGAGATGATAAAGCAAAAATAAAAAAAATGTAAAAAAATAATACAACAGTAAAAGAAATTGAAATGACAATCCACACTTGAACAGTTGAAAGAAAAACTGCAAATAAAGTGGAAAAAAATATCGAGCAAGACTTCTGAGAAATATGTAATATAAAATACTTTATCATCTGCAGAGGAAAGGTTTATCTTACGAAATGAAGATAGCAATTTAACAAAGCTATGAATCCCTTTTCAATGCAGCCACTATCACGCGCATGTCTTAGAGAACACTGTTACCAGACCACAGTGCCCCATTCTAGAGCTGAGGATGAGCCTTCCCTCCCCTGCGTGTCTTAAAAGTCGACTAAGCAGAACTGGGAATCCCCTCTTCCTATGTATCTTCCGACCGCGAAGAGTACAAGCATACGAGGGGGATCTGGTGCAAAATTCCAACTAGAGCCCTAGAGAGGTGCTTGTGTTGTGACTCTGACATCCTTCTTAAAAAGGAGATTATCGACCTGCGCGCGCACACAAAGACACACGTGTGTTTATATATATATATATATATATATATATATATATATATATATATATACATACATATATATGTGTGTGTGTGTGTGTATGTGTGTCTGCGCGTGCACATATATGTATGTATGTGTATCTATATATTTTTTTCCAACAACTGGGGGAGCAAGCCAACTCAACTCTGTTCCAGTCATATCACGGATCAATATACGATGATCTTTTAGTCAAATGCAAGATAGTCTCCAAGAGGCTAGTGGGATAGCGATCCCATATGAACATGGGAAAGCCAAGGATAAAGAATATATTATAGATATTCGGTAAAAATGACCTTGATCGGAGAAGGTACAGAGTGGGGGGGGGGGAGTCCACGTTCTATACATCTTGGCCCATTTGCTATTTTTATATGTTGGGATACAAATATAAATTCTTAAAAATTTATGGAGCACCCTGTACATTAGAAATAGGGTGAAACATTATCCATGTGTATGTTTCATTTACGTTTCATATAAATTTTGGGTATGGAAGGTCATTGTTGAATACTGCGAACTACGAAAGTTTCAAGATATGACTTTGTCTAAAGCGTTTATTGTTTAATGATATGAAAAGGACCTAAAAATTGTCTACACAATTGATTATTTTATTTCTAATTCTCTGATTTATATATATATATATATATATATATATATATATATATATATATATATATATATATATATATATATATATAAAGGTGAAATTATACGCAAAATATGAAATTAAAATCTCATCTCTTTATATATGTCATGTACATATAACCACATCGCTTACATAACGAAGGTACAGAATTGCAACAATACATGTAGCATAAATTCAAGAATGTATTCAAATACATAATAACACAAAATAACCCATACTAATATCGCGCTAACATTAAACAAGAGAGAAAAAAAATTACACTTGGTTTTTGTAAATCAATCTCATATTATCATATATAATATGTTTAAGTAAAACAATTCTAAAAACTTTATTTATAGTCTTGACTGAATTTTCTTAAGGTTTAACTAAGCTTTGCAGTAGAATTTTCATAAAATATAACACTAAAATTCATTACTTAATTTTCACTAAGGGAGAGAGAGAGGGAGGAGTGTGCAGCAAGCTTAAATTGGATAATCACGACGGGAAACAATCAAATGCCCCTGTGGGATTTTAAGGGACATTGTGTACGTAGACAGACAGACAGACAGACAGACAGACAGACAGACAGACAGACAGACAGACAGACAGACACACACACACACACACACATATATATATATATATATATATATATATATATATATATATATATATATATATATATATATAGATAGATAGATAGATAGATACACACACACACACATATACACGTCCTAGCAGTTTATTCGTCCAATGCAAAATCAGAGTCACTAACTCTTTACCAAAAACTAATTTCATGAACGTTTACTCTGAGGTTCCCTAAGTCACGCTGAAGTCAAATAATGTTTTATTATGAAGCACAAAAATAATGTAACCCTTCACTCTAACAGGCGGAAAACCTTCGATGCTTAAGTCATCACATTCTCTCTCTCTCTCTCTCTCTCTCTCTCTCTCTCTCTCTCTCTATCTATCTATCTATCTGTCTACTTTTAACTCTCTCTTGTCTGAATGCCTTGCAATTTAGTTCCTATTTATATGGCCCATTCAATTATAACTCTTCCCCAATACAATCCCTGGACCATAAATCCATCCGCCATTGTTTTCACAACATGACAATTCTCCCAACCATAAAAGGAATTTCCTTCCTCAAAACTCTAAAGCAATAGCTCCATAGAACGAACATACAAAGAAATTAACATAAATCCTCTTTCTGCTGTTACTTCACCAGAAATAGTACCTTAAATGTTTCTTATAATATGAATGAATGTTCCTATTACCACGTGTGATTTTCCTAAGCTTTTATTTACAACTTCTTGTATGCAAATAGGCTTTTCGTGGCTTCTGCTAGTGCATTTGGTTATAATGATCAATACAAGAAATAGTGTATTAAAAAATTATACGAGGTTATCACTGTAGAAGCTGTATTTTTAAGATATGATCACGGAGTATATTTCATCCTCTGTTTCGGGTATATTCTATAAATGATTGTGGTATCGTAAATTTTCTATATTTCAGGATTCTATAAATAGTCACAGTGGATCAAGCGGTAGTGTCCGTGACTTTGAGGCGTCAGGTCGAGGGTTCGCGACCCGTCACGCTCTGAGGTTAGCAAGGGCATGCACTCAGGGTAACGATTACATCTGCCAAAACAAGTTCTTCGAAAGAAGGCAACCGTCATAGCCCTTGGTTGAAAAGGGAGTCCGTGACGTTAAACCGGAACATCTCAGGATTCTATAAATGTTCTGCCTGACACATGGGGTCGTTGCTTTACAGATCTCTGGCATTTTTTCCGGCCCACTTATTGATAATAAGATATTACTATAATTAATTTAACATTTTTATCAGGGTGCTACACAGGCAGAGCGTCAGGCCACACATAAGTTATCTCCAAAACTCCGAGGATCTTGCATTAAGTCATGGAAAAAAAAAAAAAGATGAAAAAGGATACCGCGGCAGCACAGTGGCTAGAGCGCTCGACTTGGGAAGCAACAACCCCACGTTCGGATTCACCACGGGGCGTTAGAATGGGAATCCAGCCTTCATCCCCAGTTTCATCTTGTCTGTGTCCCCCCCTCTTCGAAAGCGGGATAATAGTGATAAATAAAAGGAAAAAAAATCATAAATGATAAAGATGGTAAAGAATATTAATTGCTGTCATGTTAACACAATCATCACAATCCCAGCATGACCAAGATGTATTTAGAATATACCAATTTACAATGATAAAAATGCCAATTAGGTTTATTTTACCAATATAGTGATGAATATTTGGACTCTAAATAGCAAAAATAACTAAGAGTCTGGAAGTAAGAGAGAGTCTCTCTGGACATCCTACTTTATATTACTACTAACAAATACTCTTAAATTGAGTAACCATAAAAATAATTTGAAACAACTAAATACTGTGTACCAAGATAACACACCTAAACAATTAAGGAGAGAGAGAGAGAGAGAGAGAGAGAGAGAGAGAGAGAGAGAGAGAGAGAGAGAGAGAGAGAGAGAGAGAGAATTAAACTCAGTCCAAAATAATAAAAGCAACAAGTGACCTTTGGTATGTACGAGTACTTGTGAAGCAGAAATCACAACTTCTTAACGCGATAAAACTTTTCCCTATAGTCTGTTGGCTGAACCTGAATGATTCTCTTTTGTTTCATTTTGGTGGTAAGTCCTCTCTCTCTCCTATAGTGGCCTACTTTCTCAGTCTTGCAGCATAATATTCCAGGAAAAGTAATTAATCGATAAGAATACTAACACTGAACTTGTAATACCATTAAAACATTTAAAACTGTGATATGAATACATTAAAACTTGTTAGGACTTCAAACATTATTACTCTCTAAAACATTTCAAGAGTCCTTTTCACGAAACTTCAAGGTAATACAACAATGATCCTATTCATGTCACGGTAACAAGAAATTATACGACCTGGAATATACATGTGATGAAGATAAATCTGGCAGTTCTCATCCTAATTTTGTACTCTTTCGTAAGTCAAACTAGGACCACGTGTTCTATGCTAAGATCAAACTAACTCAACGAGTAAAGAACAGGTCTTTGGACATAAACCACACGGACCGACTTCTTCCTCAATTTCCATTAAATTATTTGACCCTGATCTATTCCAGTCGATTTGGGTAACATCATATATGCAGCTGTATAAACAGTTGTCATGACATAATCTTCGTAGCTGTAACGTCACACTTTGCTCTCCGTTTCTTCTGGAAATGACTTGACTCGATTGCAAGAGTTTTTTTTATTTCATGACTCCACCCACATTACTGATATTTAACTGTTTCAATAGCACTGGTGTCTTCGAATGGATAGTTTCAGTGGGTGAGCGCAAACACGCGTGTAACATGGAAAACTGTAAAAATACTCGTCTATTCAAAGGTCAATGCATGATTTATGTTATATATATGGAGTCAAATCTTTGAACGACTATTTAATACGTATGTAAACATACATTGCTGGATAGGGAGAAATATGATATATGGGAATCGGATAGCTTCCAATTAGTGAGTATATGTGTATGTAACGGATTTAGCCAATAACTGTAATCTCTCTCTCTCTCTCTCTCTCTCTCTCTCTCTCTCTCTCTCTCTCTCTCTCTCTCTCTATCTATCTAAAAAAAATTTCAACTTGGGAGAATTCTGGGAAAACTTTAACCTTGTCTTTCAAAAACTTGGCTCATGGGAAGTGGATAGACAGAGTTCATGAACTTTCTTGGGAAATTAAGTCCATGGACTAAGGGTGGAAAGGAAGAAAGAGAAAAAAATAGAAAATGGAATAGTATTAAAAAAAAACAGGAATAAGGGCAAAGAGGAGTATAAGCAGGTGGAAAAGTAGAAATAAGAGACAGACAGACAGACAATAAAATATAACAAACAGACATGTACACACACAAAAAAGATAATCTAATAATAAAATATAACAGACATGTACACACACAAAAAGAGAATCTAATTATAGCAAAATGTAATTCGTTGTATAGATAGACAGTTTGTTATATTGGAAGGTACCTAGTTATTGTTGGTTTGTTAGATTGAAAAGTAGTTTGTTATAATTAAAGGTTTTTCTATTGAAAGTTAGTTTGTTAGATTGCAAAGTAGTTTGTTATAATTAAAGTTTTTTCTATTTGAAAGTTGGTTTGTTAGATTGCAAAGTAGTTTGTTATAATTAAAGTTTTTTCTATTTGAAAGTTGGTTTGTTAGATTGAAAAGTTTGTTATATATAAAGATTTTTCTATTGAAAGTTGGTTTGTTAGATTGAAAAGTTTGTTATATATAAAGATTTTTCTATTGAAAGTTGGTTTGTTAGATTGAAAAGTAGTTTGTTATATATGAAGATTGTTCTATTGAAAGGTAGGCTGTTAATGAGTTAAATTATCCTCAAATATTCTTTCCAAAATTAATTAAAACTTTTTTATTTAACTTACACATGAAAGACACTACACACGCAGGCTTTAAGACAATTTCTTTCCAGTCACAATACTCAGAAATAGAATAAAATTTCATTCACGATGCGAAATTATTTTTCATGCAATTTTCTCTTTTCTTAAAACGAGACAATTTATCGCAGTTCTTAAAATTCGAAAAATTTGGTTAATTTCGACTATCATAAGAAAGCTGACTAAAGATATAAAT
Organism: Halocaridina rubra; assembly: GCA_037179515.1. Taxonomy (NCBI): domain Eukaryota; kingdom Metazoa; phylum Arthropoda; class Malacostraca; order Decapoda; family Atyidae; genus Halocaridina; species Halocaridina rubra. The sequence goes on from JAXCGZ010000390.1 coordinate 44,181, forward strand.
ACTGAAAAAGATAAACATCTTGAAAGCATGGAACATACCTTTCAAGTCAATAGTATCAGTGAGTACACACTTAGAAGTATGGAGTTTATGGTTCGCGAGCATTCTCTCGTATTACGAATGCGTTAACTCCTTAAATAAAGTCCAGAATAATAATAATAATAATAATAATAATAATGATAATAATAATAATATCAAAAGAAAAAAAATATATACAAATATCACTACGATTGATTGATAAAATTTCTGAATGATTAGGAAAAAAAATATAAATAAATATATATATATATATTAAAAAAAAATTTCTTGATCCCAGCTCCAATAGTAACTATATATTACTTACAAAACTAAAATATCGAAGTTATAAGCTAGTTATACAATAATTTACAACATACACACACACACACATATACATACATACATATATATATATATATATATATATATATATATATATATATGTATGTATGTATGTATGTATGTATGTGTGTGTGTGTGTGAGTGAGTGATATTACCTAACTGGGCTTACGGGAAAGAGCCCAAAGCTAGTATCTTCCCGTCTCCGGATCGGTTCCATTTTGTACTTAGTGATACTTATCATACCTGTCCTTAAAACTATGGACTGAGTTAGCATTAACTACCTTCTCGATTAGCGGATTCCTAAAAAGCCTCGCCCATCGTGGGGCGTGTGTGTGTGTGTGTGCACATAAGGATAATCTAACTATAAGCAACACCCAAGGAAAAAGAATATATAAAATGCAGCTGAACATGTACAAAATGTTCCTTGGAATGCAATGATGCCTAATGACATCCTCCCCCTACCACATGCCCTACCCAAAGATACCCTGACCTATGACCTCCACCTCACACCACTATCGTCTGAGGTCAGCCGCAAGGTTGCAAGGTCAACCAGATACAGGTCACCAGGACGTAATACTTCTCCTGTTGCAATTGCAACCGAAATTATGTTCATATATATATATATATATATATATATATATATATATATATATATATATATATATATATATATATATATATATATATATATATATATATATATATGAAGACACTAACTCATAATATTTTTGGGAGGAAAACTCATCCTATTTTTTTTTGCAGATTTAGTACCGAAACCAAGCTGAGTTGTCTGGCTCCCCCAAGGGATGGATTCTATTCAAATATACAGCAGAATAATAATAATAATAATAATAATAATAATAATAATAATAATTACAATAATAAAATTCCTTTATATCACAAACATTACAGTGGGAACTGCAATATAAATACAACAGAATAAACACCCTGTATAATTCATACTGTACTGGAATGAATGTAGACAAAATATGAGGTAAATTATAATAAAATGTCTAATTCCACAAAGTATATAGTTTTCATTTGACTGCTGATACTGTCTTAATGTCCTTTGGTAGTCTGTTCCATAGGGCAGACCCCTGACCAGGACAGGGCTCTCTGTCTGTTATTTGAGTTCTTGTTCAGGAATTTATGAGTTTTTGTGATTCCCGAATGGTTCTTTCCACGGATCTGCTTACTGTATAACACTGTATAATACATAATAGGATAAAATCTGACAGCTGTACAATATACAGAAGTCGTATGAATGCTGTTGAAAGGCTGGCGTGAAAATATGGTATTATACAGAATATTCAATTAGGCTTTGTACGGAAAAATGAGATCAATCCTAAAGCTTCTGACATGCATACCACTGGAAGACAAATACCAAATTTAACGATATACAATATTATAATTTCATTTTAAGAATGACATTTAATTTATCGCATTTTATAAGGTTTAGCAAATTTTAAGCAAATTTTCAATACTACTACTACTACTACTACTACTATTACTAGTACTAATAATACTACTAATAATATTAATAATAATATAAGTACAAAAATCTAGAAATTAAATTATAGAAAGCACCACACACACGAGTATAAATAAAAAAAACTGTCAGAGACCTAAATGACGCTATTCTCACAGGCCTTGAACAATATGTAAAACCATTTGTCAACGTAACTTCTGTGAACAAAACTGAAATTTCCAGACTTCAAATTATTTCATTTCAATGACCCCATTTCAAGCAGGTAAGCTATAACTACAATGTCTCCCTAACCGGTAATTCATTCTCTCTCTCTCTCTCTCTCTCAAATATATACACACAAACCGTGTATATATATTTCCTGCTTACTCCTCTCTCTCTCATATGCAAACATATTTCCTATCTATCTCATTAACCAACATGCAAAGACATCATTAACTAGTTACTAACTCATTAACTAATTTCAATAACGATTATATTTGACAAACCAAAAATCCGTAAACAGGAAAGGTGTCTGAGGCCCGATTTCTTAAGCAGTGTGAACCTAGGATACCATATTGTTAGTTAGCTAGACACACACGAATGGATTTCATAAACGCATCTGACGCGGTTGTGTATGGTAAGGATCCCGTATGGGATCCAAGCCGTACACAACCGCGTCAGATGCCTTTATGAAATCCATTTGTCTAGATAACTAACAATATGGTATCCTAGATTTACACTGTTTAAGAAATCGGGTCTGAAAGGTGGAAAGACTAGGCTAAAGGAGATTAAAGGAATTTCTTTCCACGAGTTGAATTTGTCAAATATAGAAATGTCTGAAAATAAAGACGAAAAGTTATCTGAACAATTATGAGATGAGATCAGTGATATCTACTCTTGAGTTCAGTTTTTCACATACTGAATTATATATATATATATATATATATATATATATATATATATATATATATATATATATATATATATATATATATATATATATGGAAAGAATGATGTCTGAACAGAGGGGGGACTAGGCTAACACTTCCTTTCACAGGAGCTGAAGTCGTCTCGTGTCCATTGGGGTAACATCCAGGTCTATGGTATTGTACCCATATAAAACTAGATTATTCCCTCATGTCTTATGTATCTGCTAACAATGTGTCTAACCATAAACCAAACCTAATATCAAATGGAGAAACACCAAATATCTAATTTAAGTCTGAAAGCTCTGTACCGCATGAAGGATATATCAAGAAATAAAATGATCAGATCCTCTAAGTAGCATTTTAACATAATATCTATACAGAATGAGGAGCTGACCATCAGTTTATTAAAATATTAAATATCAATATACGGCTTCTCGTCGACGCAATCTCGTAAATTCATCTATAACGCGGAGTGCTCTCCATAAACTTGGAACAAAATATCACATTTATATATAAATTACATTACATTTTAATGAAATCAGACACAAAGGCTGCTTTCACACCAAAGTGGCATGCCACGTGGCACGGCAGTTGAAAACGAACATCCGGAAATATGACACCTTTCACACAGAAGTGGCGTGGCACATGGGACGTGTCACGCCACTTCTGTGTGAAAGGTTTCATATATTTCCGGGTGTTTGTTTTCAAATGGTATACCACGTAGCATGCCACGTGCATGTGCCACTTTGGTGTGAAAGCGGCCTAACACTTTATGTACCCGCCTCAGACGCTGCAATAGGTAAGACGTTGAAATGATAGAAAATTATTTAAAACCACTAATGCAACATGAAAACATTTTCATTTCATTTTAGACCAATCCCATAAGATTTTGAAAGAGTTAATTAACATTCAACAGTATATTAACACTCACATACGCTAATATCCAGGAAACTTCTACACATCTCACAGAAGTTCTTAACTACCTTCACGAGCTTGGAGAAAGTACTTAGCATTTAGCAAAGGTATTTCTTTATATAGGTAGCCATGCCTGGTTCAATAGCCCAGTACGTGAGAATATCTCATATGGGTAATTAGCCTATGCCCAGTTCTCTACCCAAGTGTGTGTGCGTACCCACTCATTCAGTTCTTTAAAACAAGTCATTGTTTGTGTACACATTAACTTGTAACATACTTAGTACGAGTACATTTGCAATTATAAACTTGTACTGGACGTGTCTACACGAATTATGAATCTAATGTTGTGGTTTCTACCCAAGTCTACAGGGTACAGAACACATCTACTCCACTTACAAATCCAAAGTAACAAAAAGCAGATTAATTCTAGCACACAAGAATTACCAGAATGTGTGCGCAAGAATCTCAAATTGACCTCAGACCAATGTGTATCAGGTTTTAAAATACCAAATGTAATTATTAAATTTTGATAACATGTAATGAACACTTACAGAACACTGATCCCATGAAAGTGTCTGTTTCTCCTATACAAACAGCTTTTAAGGTTCTTACAGTATAAGGCAAGTTTGTACGAATATCTGACAGTTTGGAATAGCTACTGAAATTTTGTTTAAATAAAATGACGAATCAATTTTAATTTAAAGACTAACAGACCAGTATTCAGATGGGCGTCCGAGAGCCGTATCAAGCTCTACTCCCTATATTTAAAGGAAGCAACGTAGAGTACAGTCTAGTATGTACAAGATAGATATATAGATAGACAGACAGACATAGAGTGACAGATAGATAGATAGACAAAGTGATAGATAGAAATAGAGAGAAATACAATGTACAAAGTCAATAGGTACACAAAGAAGCAACCTTCAGGAAGACAGAAAACATGTAAAGGATTTCTGTTACTATGGCATCTAAAAGGCATCCAGCCAGCCATACACGGAAGGAAGATGTGGATTGAAGCCATACATTACCGAGTAAAACATACTCTCTTTCCGAGTGTGCGCGTGTAGGTATGTGTCTATTGTGTATATATGCTGTATCAGGGTGTTCTTGTATTAAGGGCGGAGATCTTTCTATTATACTTTAACATCAGAATTCTAAGTCATTTTAAAGATATTTCTATTGTATAGATATATTCTATGATTACTGTAATAGTTACATGTTATTAAGTATAAAAGATGACTTTAATCATATCCCTGAAAACTATCTCGAAGTCAGCCAGATTTCAGAAAGATTCACAAAAAAATCATATTCCTGCGACCAAATTTTCAAGACTTTAAGACAAAGCTATTCTTAAAGTACCTGGAATACTGAAATACCGAAGCCGAAACTAAATCAACTTGATAAACTGAGTACACCATTAGATGTGAGGGGTTAATTATACAACAGTATCTTCACAAACACAAGCTTCGATCATTAAAAACATCCCTTATGCAGCTCTTATTGGAAAGCTAAATAAAAAAAATAAATACTCTTCAGGCGACGCGTGCGGAAAGAAGCACTTAGTATTATTTTCTCTCCATTTTCTAAATGAATAATACAAGCTCCTGCTCAGAGTAAAAAGCCCTTAATTCAAGCAATAGCAATACAGTTTTCTTTCCCCTGTTATTAAGCATACAGTTCAATACTTTCATAATACTCTTACGTAAATTATAAACTGTTTTCATGGTTGAGGTGTGTATGGATCGTGGTGAATGCGCGTTTCTTGGTCGGCCACCCCTCATACAAGGGGAAATGAGGCATGTGTATGTATGTATATGTATGTATGTTCGTGTTCACTGATAATGAATATGTATAGAAAAATGGAGGAACATTAGATCTAAATAACACGCTACATCTACGAGGTGCGGTTAGAGTATAATATTTTTTTTTTTTATATATAGCTAAAGAAATAGAACTATTAGAATAAATAGACACTCTTCAAGTGGCTGAAAGAGACTCCCTAATGAGCTAAAACAACTATCCAGTTGTAAGAACAGAGGTAAATAAAAATAGTATATTTTTATGAGGGTGAAAAAAAACTCATTGGTGCTGGGCACGAAGAAAACAAACCAAAGACAAAGAGAAGGAGTGTTGTGACTTCTCAGATGTGAAGGGATAACAAGAGATGTGTAATGAATATCCAAGAATATTCAGTGTAGCTGTAGGCAAGAAAAAGAACCGTAATGAAGGAAGACTTAACATCGAACTGTCCTGGACAGTCCTATTTGTCCAAAAAACCTTCAGCTGTAGTATTGCAACGGGCAGCTGGGGCCATGGGCTAACCTACCACATCTATCTCACACTGTCTTAGCACGTAAACAAAAATCCTCTGTCTACCTTTCTGGCAGTATACAGTATATACAGGAAGGGATTACACTTGGCCCTGTACGTATCATATCATTACATAATCTCCAACAAAGTAATTTTGCGATAAAACGAACAAAAACAAGAGTTAAATAGAACATCAAATCACAAAATCATTTAACGCCAAGATAAGATTCCAAATTTATAAGAGAAAAATGAGCTTTTGAACAATGACATTCTTCCTGTATTTGTTGTTAGGGGAATTGAGCATTCCAAAGGAAAAGAACGAGATAGAATTTCCGGTTTAGGAACTTCTTTCAAATCAAAGTCCTTTTATTCCTGCTCTCCCATCCTTATCCTGTTTCCTACTCCTTCCTCATCCTAATCTTCCTTCTCTCTCACATTTTTTCTTTCGTTGTTTATTTCTAATTTTTTTTTCCTTTTTTGTTTTCAATCTTCTTACTCTTGGAAGACAAAACCCATACAAGGAAAATGCTGATTCACTCTTCACTTACCAACCAGTATCTCTCTCTCTCTCTCTCTCTATCTATCTATCTATCTCTCTCATCAACATTTTCCAACATTCCTAGAGTTTCGCATAATACTATTGTCATATTAGAATATTCTATTTGGCTCCCTCTCTGATCCTTTATATCATCAAAAGGCCAACTTTTTCCAATATACCCTACTGGACCAAACCAATACCGATATTCTTCAATCCTCAACTGCTTATACCAGAACTTCCCTACTCTCTTTCCCACTCAATAACAATTGTTTACCTCTTTTCTTACCCCCTCTCCATACCATAACCCAAACACCATCTCCTCTCAACCGTTCGCCAGAATCGTCTGACCCGGTGTTTCATCTTCAAAAGTTCCTCACCCTTGAAAATTCAAGAACCTTTTACCCATGATCTCAGCCCCAGACCCATGATCTCAGCCCCTTCCATTTTTGTCTCCCTCCCTCTTTCACAGGAGGTTCCGGTTTTACGTCACGGACTCCCTTTCCTACCAAGGGCTAGGACGGCTGCCTTCTTGCGAAGGACTTGTTTTAACCGATGTAATCGTTACCCAGAGTGCATGCCCTTGTTAACCTCAGACCGTGACGGGGCGCGAACCCTCAGAGTCGCGGACGCTACGACTTGAGCCACGGTGACTACCCCTCCTCTTTCACAGAAGGAGAGCATTCTTAATGACGGGAATACTTCCGTCTTGCAGAGGTCAGTGAATATAAATGGGGGTTTACACGGTCAAACGGTTCGTCGAACGCCGTTCGACAGACAAGTGTTTGAAGTGATGTTCGAACGTATGAACGGGGTATTTGGTTGTCGAACACCCCGTTCACACGTTCGAACATCACTTCAAACACTTGTCTGTCGAACCGCGTTCGACGAACCGTTTGACCGTGTAAACCCCCCTTAAGGTTCAGATTTCTCGGAACTGCACATTCATGGCAAGCAGCGGAGCATACTGAGACAATAGAGGATTTGTTTCATCAATATGTCGAAAGAGGAAAAATGCCCTACGGAATAAGACGGACATTCAACATTTGAGAGGAACTGAGAAATACCTACACTAATTAATTCAACGGGAAAAGACTTCAGTGTTAAGTCTGTTCTTATAAAAGTTTACTTATGAAATAGGATATTTATTATTATTATTATTATACCCCCCAATTAAAGGGGGAAACAGCCAAGGTATATGTATGTATGTATTAGCATTAAAGAAGAAAAAATCTTTCTCTCTATCTCTCTTGGAAATTACATTTGAAAAAGTAAATAGCAACTAGTAGCACAAGCATTAGTTGTGATTACAATTAATTTTCTTTCTAAAACAAAAACACCTCAAAGATGAGGCAGAACAGGCTGAGATGTTAGAGTCATACTACTTCAAATCTCATACAGCATCGTTCGCCACCCTATTAATCGCAACTATAAAAACCACTGCGATTAAATTCATGAAAAAATCATAGAATCTAATTTAGAATAGTTTGAAGCATATACAAGATCACTATTTTCATGTAAATTAACTCACACAATCTATCACTCAACTATAAGAGAATGGAATTCAGTCAGTCGCTCTTAAAATTTTGTTTACAATATCTTAAAAGTTACTTATATGTTATATCTTAATCCTTTTACCTGTAATTTTAGCAAATAAAAGATCCACACGTACATTACCTATTTATTGTAACCTACTGGGAAAGGGTTAACCAAACTCCGCAGATTTGCATTTTTATACTAAGAAGAATGCAGAATTTAGATTTAAAACAAGTCATCTTTAGAGAGAGAACAGGTCTAGCATTTGACTCAAAGCCGTACGCCATACCAGTCCGAATTAGTTGTCAAGAATACCCAATATTGGTACGTTTTCATGAATACTCATAAATTCCCAAAAGACTAAGGATTAAAATATATTTTCGCTGTCCCCATGCCATCAAGGTATTACACTTTTGGATTCCCTTGGCCATTACTTTACAAGAGATTTCCTTAATTATCCATATAGAGGTCAATATATAACATTTGCATGTGTCAATGTGCTGGTTAGCAGAATGTCCCTACGTAAACCAAGAACATATACCAAATACCATATCTGATAATGTATTGGTCAGTAAAAAGGTTCTCCTTGTAAACCAGTAAGAAAAGCCTGTTTTTTTTTCTTTATATATATATATATATATATATATATATATATATATATATATATATATATATATATATACATATATATATATATATATATATATATATATATATATATATATATATATATATATGGATCACGAAATTCAATTTACATTTTAAATATCAATTTTCTCATAATTAATGTTAAGAATATTTAGATCTAATAAATATCCACTCAAATAAGTTGAATTATATATTCACTGTTTAGCCACTATCAGTCTCCATTCGAATGGGGCTGGACACAGATATGTTTGAGCTAGGGATATAAATAAGGACTGGATGCCTTCCCTAACACCTCGCGGTAGAATCGACTGTTAATCAAACACAGTATATTCAAATTGAAACTTTCAACCCTTGGAATTAATTTTGCCAAAAGTTGTAAGCTAAACATTTAATAACTGAGACTACTGCAGCAGCAGCAGAAAAAAAAAAGTACGTTACTTAAAATATTACTTTTTTATTAGGCAAAAAAATACCGAGTGAAAACCGCTTTCACACAACAACCAACATAATAAAAACCATTATAATGTCAGATTTAAAATGCGCAAAAAATAAGATATATAAAAAAATTTCACATTAAACAACACAAAATGGAAAAATCCGATATCTATTATCATGGAATAAATCACAATTTGGATCAAATAGAGAAAACGCACCTCAGGTTATTGGTAGGTGTGCTTTTATTTTCCTAACCTAACCTAACTCTTGTTTCCTAACTGGAAGAACAATCCAAGACCCTCCCCCTTAATTATATACAATAATAAACTGCTTCTCCAAATAGTAACTTTAAAATACGATTTCTTTAACCCTACAATTTTCACGAAGATTTGAACTTCATTAATATTATCATCATATCATATATATATATATATATATATATATATATATATATATATATATATATATATATATATATATATATAGAGAGAGAGAGAGAGAGAGAGAGAGAGAGAGAGAGAGAGAGAGAGAGAGAGAGAGAGAGAAACATACAATAAAAGGGAGGTGTGAGAGAAATGATAAGAAAGGATAAAAAATCTAATAATATAAAAAAACTAAGTCTAAAAAACAAAACCTCAATTTCCGGTGCTCAGCTTTCTTTTTATTATATAAAAAAGCATTTGTCAAAATTTTTCTACCATTAACCTTTCAGCAAAATCCAACCTAATAATAAATAAATATATAAAAAAGAGCAACATAAAAGTAAGTTCCTCTGATATCACTCACAAATAATATCACTTTTCATCATATAAACAGATTTCCACTTCTTTTTTTCTACTTACACAATGACTCTAAGTAACCGCTGCATTGCAATTTACTCATTTCTCACAGACCACATAATTATTATTTTCCAGAGTTGCCAATTTCCGTTTTCTCTACCGATTATTTGTCTTGCTCGACTTTCACTTGGGCAAAATTAAGTCATTACCCTTAAGCAAAGAAAACGAAGCCAATAAAGCAACAGAACCTAGGAAGGTTTTGTTTAAAAATAAACTCATTTTAATAGACTTTACAAATAAATTAAGTTGAATGGTAAACAAGAAAATCTTAATAGAGACCAAGATATCATCCATATCCAGAACCTAAAGTGAAAAAAAAAATCTAAGTGTTCCTTTGATATCCAGTTCCTGTATTCATGAATTAAGAGAAATATTCCTGGTGTTGGTTAAATTCCAAATATCAGCTTCTAGCTCAAAGAATCTTGATATGATATCGAGTGATTAAGTTGACATTCATTAAAGCACTTTCCTGACAGCGAATGTAAAAAGTGAACTGAGTAAAAGGCCCGATTTCTTAAACAGTGTAAACCTAGGATACCATATTGTTAGTTAGCTAGACACAAAAATGGATTTCATAAACGCATCTGACGCTGTTCTGTGTATGGCTAGGATCCCGTACGGGATCCTAGCCATGCACAAAACTGCGTCAGATGCGTTTATGAAATCCATTTGTGTGTGTCTAGCTAACTAACAATAGCGTAACCTAGGTTTACACTGTTTAAGAAATCCTAGCCATACACAGAACCGCGTCAGATGCGTTTATGAAATCTATTTGTGAGTGTCTAGCTAACCAACAATATGGTATCCTAGGTTTACACTGTTTAAGAAATCAGGCCAATGAAAGCATACTCATAGTCAGATAAAAGTGATAAGGGAAATAAATCCTACTCTGACACGTGCGTGTATTCAATTCCTTTTAGAAAGTTCAAGACACTCACACACTGCCAAGAACTGTATTTACAACAATTGCTGTAAAGTACTTTGCAAAGACTCCATGAAAATACGCGCAAGTGTGATAGGTCAGGACTCACTGAAGAGTAAAACGCGCATGTGTTGTCAAGAATGAATTACTTTTCAAGCACTTGTTTTGGTAATGCAAGTTGTGACCCCATGATTAACTACCCAACAGGATATATGAATGGGAAGGAGCTCTTGAGAGGACAACAGAAAATGGATTGACTAAGATCGTTCATATAGAGTGATTTCTAGAAATAGTGTTTATGAAACCACGAGGCTCAAACTATTTTTTTTATTATTATTTCAGTAACTGTACAAACCAGAATGGAAAGAAGTAAGTTCAGAAGACATTTACACTGGTACGAAAAGAAAGAGTTATTGCATTGTACATTTAAAATTTTTTTGATGATTACTGACAATGTCTAAAACAGGAATACTAATGAAAAGTTTCCACATTTTATATATATATATATATATATATATATATATATATATATATATATAAAATATATATATATATATATATATATATATATATATATATATATATATATATTTATATAATATATAAATATATATATATATATATATATATATATATATATATATATATATATATATATATATATCAAGACTCATTCTAAAGAGTAAAATAAGCCTCTACATTTTACACCAAAAACATCAGCATCTCTCTCTCTCTCTGCCTACCTATTTATCAATTTTTCTATGTTGTGCCAGAGTATGCATAAGTGTGACTGACTAGCAGCCCATTTCTGATTCCTCTGGTAAGAAAAATTTTACATCTTTAAAATGTGGCCACTCTCCCCGCATTGTCTGGCATCCATCCAATTTTCCTACACAAAGTCCCTAAACTATAAATAATAGGAAAATTAGAAACACGAGAGAGAGAGAGAGAGAGAGAGAGAGAGAGAGAGTAAATGGTGCAGCTTATGTGAAATCACTGATTATAGTATCCACGATATATTTAACATTTAATTCCATGTGATGTAAGACGGTGTATCCATATAACAACAAAATAATAATGATAATAATAATAAAAATAAAAATAACAATAATAATAATAATAATAATAATAATAATAATTATAATAATAATAATAACACTATCACCTGAGAAATTAAATTCAAATATATTAGATTTAATATGAAATCAGATGACATTTTTCATTGTTTTCGGAATTACTAAGAAATAAGAAACCATACATAAATTAAACAGATTACTCCAAGCAACAGAGCACATACCTATAAGCCAATAAAAACAGGGCTGCTCAAATAGTTTTGAGTCAGAAATACTATTGACTTATCTCCAATTTTTGTATCATTTAATGTCTTATAATTAGTTCCCATTCGAATGGGGGGACAGACAGGTTGGAGCTTTAAAGGGGTTTAGGGCTGGATGCCACTCTTAACGCTTTGCGACGGGATCGACCCTGGGTTGGACAGGCTCGTCACTTTACGACTTACAAGCTCTACCACTGTGCTTCCGCGACCAACTTGCTATACTAGCTCATTAAGAGCAAAGAAAGTAATTATATAAAATACAACATAGGCATGAGAAATGCGCAAGTTCTTTCTGAATATTAAATAAATGAAATAAGCCTTTAATATACGGATGTAGATGCTATCTTAAGTCTTATCTTACATAACCCGGTGGTGTCAATCACAACATGCCCGGTATAATAGCCTCGTGAGTGGGCATAAAATGAGAGAGAGAGAGAGAGAGAGAGAGAGAGAGAGAGAGAGAGAGAGAGAGAGAGAGAGAGAGAGAGAGAGAGAGAGAGAGGAGAGAGAGAGCAACACATGTCCCTGGCTAAAGTCTGCTTGGATCAAGTAAAGATAACGACTCCCAGTAAGTCTGCTCTTACAAAGTCAGTGTTGAGAGAGAGAGAGAGAGAGAGAGAGAGAGAGAGAGAGAGAGAGAGAGAGAGAGAGAGAGAGAGAGAGAGAGAGAGAGAGAGAGCATCGAAATCACCTATAACAATACACTATTCACTCAATTTCCAGTGATAATACAATTCTTCATACACAGACAACGAGTTTTAAATGGTTTTACACATTCCCAAAGGAGGCAAATAGTATCTTTTTCCACAACCTATGTATCAGTAACTTAATTTTTTTAATGATTGTGACACTAGGACGGACCAAAAAAAAAAAATTAAACTGCCCTCATCAGAACTGGGCACGAAGAACACATAAAGTAAAGAGAAATAGAGATAGAAAATGTGATGGAGAATGTAGTTACTTGTCAGATGTGAAGGGATAATGAGAGATGTGTAACGAATATCTAAGAACATTAAGTGTTTATGTAGGCATAGACATTTTACATTGTAATTTGTAATTAGATTAATTATCATGTGTAAATTTTGTGATTTTGTGCTTTGCAAATTTCATTAGTTTTATTTTGACATTTTACATTGCAATTTGTAATTAGATTAATTATCATGTAATAGCCATTTTTGATGGAATAAAGTTTTTGACTTTGACTTTGACTTTGACTTTAACATCAATTCTGTCCTGGACAGTACAATTAAATTCCAAAAGATCTTCAGCTTTAGTATCGCAACAGTCGGCTGGTGCCATAAGCCAACCTACTACATGTAAATTATCCTTAATAGATAACCATGATTCCACGGTACTACTTTAGTGTGCGGTCTACAAGAGCATTTACACTATAGCCTACAAGTCTACGAAAGTAATCATTAATACCACAGTTTATTTTTTTTTATATACGAATAATCCTCCTGATATGAGGGTTAGGTTAGGTTAGGTGAAATAATTTAGGGTATAATAAAATACATATAACGAAGTAGTTCTCAAACTAAATTGGCATCAATACCACAAGAGTCAATCACAATTATTTTGATGAAGGTTTCATAAAAAAAAAAAATGTGGAAATTTAACAAAACAAGGATACGCCCAGAACAGTCTTTAGCCAGTCAACTGTTTTTCCAGAATATCAAAATTATGGCAGTATGACAAAATTACTAATAAATTTACAATCATTTAAAGCATTTAAAAGGACAAACTGACACTAACTTTTAGCAATAATACTAAATTCATAATAACTTCAACACAAACTTAAAAACTTCAAACTTTTCATGGAAAGAACTTCATTGGAAAACGTCACAAAAAAAAAAAAAGCTGAAAACCATTATTGCTGGTTATCTCATAAATGTGTTGTCAGAACTGCGTCAAAACTAATTTCTTGAAATGGAAACAGACTCCTCTTGAATACAACAAATTGAGGTACCGATACATAGTCTATGAGAGCTGCCCAAGTTCATTAAAAAAATGTCAGGTAGTTTATTCGGTGTTCAAATATAACTTGAATATTACAAGTAGCTTATTTTAATTGAAAGACCCAAATGACTGGTCATTGCTAAATACCGTTGAGAGAGAGAGAGAGAGAGAGAGAGAGAGTATCAATTGGAAAAAATAGGAGCCTAAGTCATATTACGATATATATATATATATATATATATATATATATATATATATATATATATATATATATATATATATATATATATATATACACACACAAAAGGGTTGCTTGACTATTGCTCCAAAGTCCTAATTCAAGTGTATGATCTGCAGATGGCGCCCCCAGTGGTCTCTAATGTTAACACACCTGCTTTTTGGAAATGGGCCAATGGCAAGAAAGGAAACCGCGTTAGGGAAACAATATGCAGCAATACCTTCTATTCTATGAGCAAAGTTTCTTATAATACGCCCGAAATCTTTCTACATGTTAAAAAAACTGCACGTTTACAGCCAAACATATAAAAAAAAGTTTTAATATGTGCCAGAAGGAGAGAAATCTATTTGCGGGGTCATTTTCGCGGAAATGAGGCAAATGCTTTCTTATTTCATTGCTCTAAGGGGGAAATTCTGGTAGATCTAGTAAGAAAAGCATGACTGAACGCCCAAGGGAAGGAAAGGTTATCCGGTATTTAGACTTAGCGATTGCAATTTCAGAAATAGCAGACTCAAAGAGTAATTACGATGTGTTGGGAATACAAATATACAATGAAACATGACAATTTAATTTTGCATGTTTACTTTCACACCCCATCGAGTGAAATGCAGTGTAAAAACAATATCTGAAAAATATCTAGAACTATAAATAAATAATTACAAGTAAGAACTCCTTTAGCATAAGAAAGAGAACTAACCAAAATTACCTAACTTGACCAAATATAATAAATTTTAATAAATTCTTTTAATATAATAAATTTCAATAATTTTTTTTTCTAACTGGGAGTGTGAAAGTAAAAATTCACCAATTTCTGCTATATAGCAATGTAAATAATAATGATAATAATAATAATAATTTAATAATAAAAACAGACAATGTTACCAATCATAAAACTCGACTAAATGGGGCAAGGGAAGCATATGGGGTCTGGGAATATCTCTCTTCTCGAATTTTTCTCCCCTTAAGAATCAATGTTGCGTTCTGACATTGTCACCTTCATACCAAGGGGTAATACGGTCTTAGCAATATCCATTATAAGGTAACAGTTATGTCTGCAAACCATATAACTAGGCAGTTTAACTGATTAGGTTGTATAAGGGACTCAAAGATATGTCAAAATGCACATGACACCGATCAATCTGATAGATGCAACAACTCAATGCGATATTTCTGTGCCAGTTAAAATTGTCAAATGTCTGGGCGAAAAAAGGGAGGGATGATATTGTCCATTAATCGAGAGAGAGAGAGAGAGATATTCAAACTTTAAGTAAAAAAGTTTCCACTCCCAGATAGGCCTCTCAATTGAAAAATAAACTTTCAGTAACAATGTAAGGCTCATTCTGGCAAAAGCGGTTATTGTTATAACAATAATATTTATTATTAATTTTGCTTATCAAGCTGTTGGCTTTAAGTATTTATATACCAAACTACACGGGGGTGAAAACTTGAGAATAAAATCACTACATAAATAAAATTAACAGCCATCTTAAGGAGAACAGTCAATAGTATTTTTGGTATATCTTAACTTTTACACCCCAAGCCATTGAAACGAAAATACAAACCAATGAAAAAAAATTAAAATAATCTTCAATCATCAACTCGTTTTTCAATTGTTTGTGAACTAACCTAATTTAACATTAATATAGATATCGTGAAGTTTTCCCTATCTGGGGGTATGAATGTAAAAAGATGAATTTTAGTATTGAGGGAAACTGCCTAACCTGTAGACTGTTCTTTCCCTTAAAAACAATTTAAGTTTATAATAATTTCGCCTTGCCTTCCCGAACATCAGATTAATATATATAAAGCAGAGTTGTGTTTTCAAGGGAATAAATAGCTTGCAAACATGGCAGTACTTTATATATAAAGATTACTTCTTGATGTTTTTTTACGTACCCTAAAGTAGTTACGTTAAATAGATGTAGAGTTGTCAAGGACCGCCAAAGTAGCTAGTTTCCTTCTCTGTATATTAAAAAGCTATATGGAGTTAGGGTAGGTAGTCTGTCACAGTTTACATTATATTAAGCAAGTATATCAAGATACACATACATTAAATGAGAAAGTATATCAATAGATGCAAATATATCGGCAATAAACGTGCTCAAATCCACCAAAAAAGCCTCGAAAAACATTTATTTCCTTGTGCTATGCAGTGCATATCTGTTCCTCTCCAGTATAACAAGGTGGGACACAAGGATTTGTCCGACCCCCCCCCCCCTTTCCCGGCGCCTACCTTCTGCCACCCGAAAACTTGAACCCTGGCCCATGAGACTCAATACATACATGTGTGTCTCTCAAACCGCCTGTTTGAATGTTCAAACCCAAATAACTATTGAAGTAGGAATATTATCTCACCTGTTGTGAAGGCTGTAGGAAAAAAGCTCCTTGCGGGATTAGAATATCCCTCAAATATCACTCTATAACCACTAGTTCAGCGTGGTCAAGTTATGGGCGATGGGGAAGAGCCACAAACAACGCCCCACACTCAACAATGTCTGGCACACGACTGGTGAAGGGGAGGACGAGTAACTTCGAGCCAGTCCGACGAAGCCGTTGGAAAACGTCAAAACTCCAAAGTTGCTGAATAGTTTATGCAATATGATTTTGCATAATCTATTAAACGATTATTCTCTTTAATAATACTGAATATCCTTTTTCGTGCTTATAACTTTATCCACATTGCATATATTCCCAAGGATATCTGTAAAAACCTCGTAGCGAGTCGGCTAAAAAATTACCCTAAACTAAAGATATTTCCTTCAAAGTGGGAGCATGTTGTGAAGTGACTTGGCAACCCCATCTTCGTTTCTCTCACTCTAGGAAGAAGAAACCTTGCCACCGTTCGCCACTGGTTCCAAATCCGTTGCCTTCTCATAAGCACTAAAACTATTTTTACAACATTGTTTCATTTTGGCAGACAGCAGCAGCAACCCTGTCGGCACTGGCAATCATTCCCTAGGAAGTGTGATGCTGGCATGGCTGCCATTTCCTCTTCAACAGACCCCATGTGGTTTGCATTCTCTCCCTCCGGGTAATAAATAGCAAATAACCTCTAAAACTTCTACAATTATCATTATACTTTTATTATTATTATTACTATTATTATGTTATTCAGGTATATCAACTGTTTTTACGTTATAGTTATCTCTCTCTCTCTGTAATATATATATATATATATATATATATATATATATATATATATATATATATATATATATATATATATATATATATATATATATATATATATACGTAGAGGTGTGACATTCATTCAAAAGACGGGGTCAAGGAGGGTTAAAATTTACTCATCCATTCACAATTTTCAACAAAGTTTCGCGTCTGACCAAAATGTGACGTTCAAACAAGCAACGTAACAAAACATTCTTGATTAATTGAAGAGTGGCCTCTGAGAAACCAATACTAATAGACAAAATATATTTTACAGCAAGAACCAATTCATGTCCGTTCTGGTCATGCGAAGCAAGTACTGCTGCAACAATTCACAAATACGAATATTATGCAGGTTATGTCTCTCGTTCAAACTTCCAAATTTAGTTTCTTGTCCAATTCATCATTTCCAAAATTATACAGATAACCTTTCCTGACCGTTGATTAGCTAACAATTATTCCCCCCTCATGAAAGTTTCCATACTTACGTTACTTGATAACTCGTTGAATATTCGTGTACGGCAAACCTTTTTTTTTTTTTTATTATTACATTTGGTCTTCTCTTACAAAATTTATAAAAAAAAAAGGTATGTTTACCTGTATAACCAGTACATATATTACATTATATAAAGAACTGATACATACCTTAAATAATATAAAAACTATAAACAACGCAATACGGGAATATTATTCTGTTTGAACTCATTTACTGGAATACAGTATAACACATGGCATGGATATTCACGACAAACACGGGATGTACTCCGGATCTTTATTATTACTGTATTATTATTATTATTATTATTTCGGTTACTACAATCTGCAAAGAGTACCGGACGTGGGTGTAAAGTACTTTACTGATGAGAAAGAAGATAAGAGGAGCTTAGTCTATACTGTGCCAAGGAAATACTGTGAATTAAATAGCTTAAAAAAAAAAAAAGTAAATTGCCATCTTCAAATGTATCGGGAAAGCATCTAGGATGTACAATGGAAATGTACAGTATAACAACAATAACAAAAAATATGCAAGGGTCATGGATATCATCTGATTAATTATTTACAATACTGTACATTGAAAAATGATGGAAATTAAAAACTTCTTCAGAGACAAAAATCTTCCAGGGAGAGTGCTTGCAATATTTTATATTGTGAAACTAATGATAAGGATAACAGACCATTGTCATTATGGCTGTGAATAACATTGAGAATTTATAAAGAACATATTGGAATATATCTGAAAACACTGATTGGTAAAAACAGTGACCGTCCTTTAGAAGAAATGCATAAATAACGATTAATAAAACAATCATAAGTGATAAGAGGTTGCAGACTATCTATACTTATAGTGGGGAAGGGTTGACACCATGGCAATAAGCAAGATTATGATAATATAATGAACGAAGGTGGCAGCTCTATTAGCCTTTGTCATGATCGGTTACGAAAACAAGAACATCTCATCCTGTAGGTTCCAAAAGCATGCTATTCACAATATTAAAACAACTCCCACAAAATTAATCTTAGATACGTCATATCAAAACTAAATCTTACCTTTTATGTGATTCAGAAAAATAAGGGAAGATGCTTCTAATCCACTTTCTTAAGACAATTTATACATCCTGAAAACTGCCTTTCTTCAAGGTCCACAGTAGATAAGAGAGCTTAAGAATTAGGTTACAGAGGAAGTATTTCCAAATCATTCTCTTCAGAGAAAAAGCCAAAACAGAGGCATTGGAAACTTCAGTAGTGTATGATATGCAGTTTGGCAAAGAAAAGATTTAAAGAGGTGTGATGAACCTTAGAGCTAAAATTATTTCCAGTATATTACAGAGAGAAATGGCTAAGAAAAAAAGTTTACATATAATAACACAGTTTTGAAAGAGAAGATGAACTTTATCTATATAGACGCTCTCCTACTTATGAACAACTAAGTTACTAACATTCGCAGATATGGATTAAAACTTTACCCATGTATTAATGCATGTATTACTGTACTGTATTGTATTATTACATTATTGTTACTGTATTGAAATTCATTAATACTCTATACTTCATGTTTTATGTTGTAGCTAAATGTCTTTAGCCTAAGTACTGTACAGTACTACATATACAGTGGAACCTCGACCCACAAACACTATTTAGGAATAAATTTTGCATCAACCCCCTAACAACCCTTGAGGCATGAACACACAGGGGAGATATAGAAGATAATGACAGAAGATCAGGGGATGGGGCCTCATTAAGATTGTTATACACAAATGCTGATGGATTAGCTGGTAAGACAGTAGGATTAAAAGATAGGATTCACAACAGTAAGGCAGATATAGTAGCAATTACAGAGACTAAGTTGAGTGAGGACATAAACAGTGTCACAGTTTTTCCTAAGGGCTTCAGAATACTAAGGGTTGAAAGATCTGAGAGGACTGGTGGAGGGATAGCACTGCTCATAAGTGAAAGGATTCAAGTTGAAGAAATAAACTTGGCTATAGAAAGTGAGTTCAGGGAATTTCTTGTTGCTCGCATAAATACTGGGTCAGAGAGCATTATAATAACTGTTGTATACAACCCACCAAGGAACCAAAATAGGCTTGAAGTTTATGAGGAAAGTCATATAGGTACTATTGAAGTCATAAACTCAGTTGTTAACATGGCACGGGAAAAAAAATGTAGGATTTTGATTATGGGAGACTTTAATCATAAAGAGATAGATTGGATAAATCTTGACCCACACAGTGGTGAGGACTCATTCGGGGCAAGATTCCTAGATTGCGTACAAGGGAATTTCCTACACCAACATGTAATGGAACCAACAAGGGCCAGGGGTGGGGATGAGCCATCACTACTTGATCTAGTGTTCACAGATAATGTGTTGGATATTGAAAATATTGAGTATGAACCACCAATTGGAAAGAGTGACCACTGTGTGTTGTTGATATTCTTCCTGAGAGTAGAGGCACTGAGGACATGAGGAGGAACTATCCGAAAGGAGATTACATCAAAATGAATGAGCTTTTTGCAGTTATTGACTGGAGAACCTTATTTTACAACAAATCTGTACAAGAAATGTATGACATCTTTTGTGAGAAATATGGGAAGATAGTAGATTGCTGCATACCTGTCACCAAAGTAGGTGTAATTCATGCCAGAGAGAAATGGTTCGATAATGGGTGTAAAAGAGCTAAGGAGGGGAGAGACAAATGCTGGAAAAGGTATAGGAGGAGAAAAAACATAAATGCCTGGCAAACCTACAAAAGAGCAAGAAATGACTACCTAAGTAAAAGGAGAGAGGCAGAGAGAGACTATGAGAGGGACATCACCAGGAAGGCTAAAGAAAATCCCAAGCTTTTCCACAGCTTTATCAGAGGAAAACTGAAGGCAAAAGAACAGGTTTTAAGGCTAAAGAGAGCGGATGGAAGCATCACTGAGACAGATGAAGAGATCTGCAAAGAATTGAACAAGGAGCTTCAGTCAGTATTTACAGTAGAAAATACCCCACCCCCTCAGATTGCAGTGATAGAAGCTCAAGGGCCGGTATTAGAGAACATCAACCTTACAGCCACAGAGGTATGCAAAGCGCTGATGGATTTAGATGTTCATAAAGCTACAGGTCCTGATGACATATCCCCGCATGTGCTTAAAAAATGCGCAAACACAATATCAGTGGCACTAAGTATCATATTTAAGGAGTCACTGGAGTCGGGGGAGATTCCAAGATGCTGGAAACAAGCAAATGTGATACCTATCTTCAAAAAGGGAAGGAGGGATACGGCTCTGAACTATAGACCAGTTTCCTTGACCAGCATAGTTTGCAAACTTATGGAGAAACTACTAAGGAAACATATCTCTCTTCACTTGGAATCCTTCAACTTTTTGTCAGTGAGGCAACATGGCTTCAGAGAAGGTAGATCAACAGTAACAAGCTTATTAGAATTTTATGATGAGGTAAGCCAAATCTTACAGGAAAGAGAGGGCTGGGCAGATTGCATATTCCTAGACTTCCAGAAAGCGTTTGACACTTCTACATGGGAGACTTATTAGGAAGCTGCAATCAATGGCTAGAATAGGTGGAAATGTTTTGGAATGGATAAAAACTTACTTAGAAGGAAGGGAACAGAGGGTTAGAGTAAGACACTCAGTGTCTGAATGGAGAAGAGTTAGTAGTGGAGTTCCACAGGGTTCAGTTTTAGGGCCACTTTTGTTCCTTGTATATGTAAATGACCTACCAGAGTCTGTAAATTCATTCATGAATATGTTTGCAGATGATGCAAAGATTGTGAAGAAAGTAAAAAACGAGAACAATGGTAGAGAACTTCAGGAGGATCTAAATAATCTGCATGAGTGGTCAGAAAAGTGGCTAATGAAATTCAATACTTCAAAATGTAAGGTAATGAGAATGGGTACAAGTGCAAGAAGGCCCAAGCTTGACTACTCGGTGGCTGGAGTACAACTTCAAGAGACAGAAAATGAGAGAGATCTAGGAGTAAACATACTGGCAGATTTGTCTCCAGAAATACATATAAATGGCATAGTAAGGGCAGCATATGCATTCTTATCAAATGTAAGGGTAGCCTTCAGGCACATGGACAAGGAAATGTTCCGAAATATTTATGTAACCTATGTGAGGCCAAAACTCGAATATGCAGCCCCCTTTTGGAATCCGCACTTGAAAAAGCACATAGCTAAGCTTGAAAAAGTTCAGACATGCCACGAAACTGGTGCCAGAAATACGCAATCTCAGTTATGATGAGAGGCTGAGGGAATTAGACTTACCATCACTCGAAGCTAGAAGAGTGAGGGGGGATATGGTGACAGTCTTTAAATTCCTTCATGGTTATGATAGAGTGGATAGGGATCGATATTTTGATATGGCTGGCTCTAGAACTAGAGGTCATAGTTTGAAGCTTCGTAAGAAAACTTCTTTGCAGGATGTAAGGAAACAGTTTTTCAGTGTAAGAGTAGTTGATAATTGGAATTGGCTAAGCGAGGAGGTAGTTAATGCTATCTCAATCCATAGTTTTAAGGACAGGTATGATAAGTATCACTAAGTATAAAATGGAACCGATCAGGAGACGGGAAGATACGAGCTTTGGGCTCTTTCCCGTAAACACAATTAGGTAATCACATAGTTTGAAGCTTCGTAAGAAAACTTCTTTGCAGGATGTAAGGAAATACTTTTTCAGTGTAAGAGTAGTTGATAATTGGAATTGGCTAAGCGAGGAGGTAGTTAATGCTATCTCAATCCATAGTTTTAAGGACAGGTATGATAAGTATCACTAAGTCTAAAATGGAAGCGATGAGGAGACGGGAAGATACGAGCTTTGGGCTCTTTCCCGTAAACACAATTAGGTAATCACACGCATATCCGGCCGGGCGAGTACGTTCGCGTTTGCCTGGGCGACCGCGTTGTTGTTCTCAGTTCTGCAATGGTGCCAGTGCTGTGTAGTTCGTTTGCGCAGTGTACATAGTTCGTTTGTTGTTCTTTCATTGTAGTTTTCCATTGTTTTGCCTTTAACTGTAAGCTAACCCTCATTATGGCTGCTAAGAAAGTCAAGTGCGTTGAAAAGCCTAAATGTATAACAGTGGAAATGAAGAAAAAATTGCTAAACATGAAAATGGTGTTCGTGTTTCTGATCTCGCCTCGCAGTATAACATGGTGAAATCAACCATCTGTACTATTTTGAAATATGAAAAGGTCTTTAAGGCGGCTGACGTGGGTCAGTTGATAGAGGAGGTAGAAAAGTAATTGTTGGTTAGGATAAATGAAAAACGGCTGGCTGGAGATAACGTTAGAGAGGATATAACATGCACTAAGGCTCTACAAATACACCATGATTTAGTACCTAACACTCAGAGTTCTAGTGGTGCTAAAATTGATGAATTTAAAGCCAGAAGAGGCTGGTTTGAAAAATTTCGTCGACTAGCTGGAATTCATATTGTTAGGCAAGGAGGGGTGGCTAGTTTGGACCAAAAGGCAGTGGATACTTATGTGCTAGAATTAGCCAATTTTTGCAGCAAGTGATTAATTGTGATGAAAACTGACTATTATGGAAGAAAATGCCTAAAAGGATCTATGTAACCCAAGAGGAAAAGGTACTGCCTGGCCACAAACCAATAAAGGAAAGGCTTACACTATTATTGTGTGCCATGGGCTAGTGAGGACTGCAAGATTAAGCTTCTTTTAGTCTACCACTCTGAAAATCTGCACATTTTTAAGTGCAATAATGTGTTGAAGGCTAGACTTCCAGTAAAGTGGAAGTCAACTAGCAAGGCCTGGGTAATGAGGATTTTATTTATAAAGTGGTTGACTGAAGTGTTTGCACCAGCAGTGAAGAAATATTTTGAGAAAAACGCTTTGCCCCCAAGTGTCTTCTCATTATGGACAATGCTCCTGCCCATCCTTCAGGCTTGGTAGAAGACCTTGCTATAGAATACAACTTCATAACAGTCAAATTTCTGCCTCCCAATACCACTCCGCTCCTCCAGCCAATGGACCAGCAAGTGATTTCCAACTTTAAGAAGCTCTATACAAAGGGTCTTTTTGCCAGGTGTTTTCAGGTCACCAACGACACAGATATGGCACTTAGTGAATTCTGGAAAGACCACTTTAATAATCTCCACTGTATTTGGGCAGGTACAAAATTGTGGCCACGGGCAAAAGTTTGGGCTTGGAGGTCAATAAGGAGGAAGTGGTGGAGGTTCAAAAACAAGAACTCGCCATCGAAGAACTAAGAGTTGCAATATGAACAGGTGAAGACTCTCCAAGAGGAACAGTCATTGTAGGAGGGGGATAAGAGGATAAAAGTTTCCAGAAAAAAAAAAAAAAAATATATATATATATATATATATATATATATATATATATATATATATATATATAATATATATATATATATATATATATATTTAGAATGTGGAGTGATGTGCAGGCTTTTATTGAGAATCATCACCCACACAAAACTGTGAGCAACAGAGCAGTGAACATTTTAAATGACAATGTGATGTCTCTCCAAGAGGAGCAGCCAGTGTAGGAGGGGGATGAGAGGATAAAAGTTTCCAGTGAAAAATTTAAAGAAATTTTTAGTATGTGGAGTGATGTCCAGACTTTTATTGAGATTCATCACCTGGACAAAACTGTGAGCAACAGAGCAGTGAACATTTTAAATGACAATGTGATGTCTCACTTTAGAAATATTTATCAGCAAAGAAATAGACAAATATCTCTGAATTGTTTTTTTGTGCCAATAGCAAGACAACCACGTTCCAAAAGGGAATCTAGAAAACACCAGAAATACTCCCTGTACCTGAACAGTTGCCTGACGTTTTTATGGAAGGGGACTCTCCTTTGAAGGAGTAGCCCTGCTCCTCCACCACCACCATCCACGTGTGCCAGCAACAATCAACCACAATGGTAAATACAGTACTGTACAGAGTAGAATAGCTTTCTATTATCAATGAAATTTTCCTATAACAGTTGTATTTATACATGTTTATGCGAATATGTATAAATATATTTCTGGCACTGGGGAATGAATTAATTAGATTTACATTAATTTCAATGAGAAAAATTGTTTTGAGTCACGAACTTTTCGCCTCACGAACAGGGTTTAGGATCGGATTAAGTTCGTGACTAGAGGTACCACTGTATATGTACTGTATAGTACATTTTATCTATACACAACTTACAAACAATTCTACTTACAATCGGACTTCTGGAAACTAACTCGTTCGTAAGTAGAGATTATATATATATATATATATATATATATATATATATATATATATATATATATATATATATATATATATATATATATATATATATATATATATGAATCATATTCCACCCGACCGAGACCCGAACCTAGGACACAATTACTGAGCCACAGAAAATCTAAAAGAGAAACCAAGATTACAGCTTAACTGCTATACTAGGAATGAAAACATTCTATCTAAATGCCTTTTGTTCATATTACATTTCTCCCAACCTCACTTGTGGCTTTGTTTTCGCATTTAATTCAAATCACAATCTTATTGGGCATCAACAATTATCAAATACACATTACCATATGTGAAAACATGAAACATATTTTACCCGACTGACTTAACCCTAGGACACATAATTACTATGCCAAGGCACTACCAGCTACACCACAAAAGGTCTAAAAGAGCAACCAACCTTACAGCTTACTTGCTATACTGTCCTAGGAATGAACGCATTCTAGCTGAATGCCTTTTTGTTCATATTACAGTTAATCCCAACCTCTCTTGTGTCTTCATTTTCGCATTTAATTTAAATCCCAATCTAATTGGGCATAAACAATAATAAAATAAACACATTACCATATGTGAAAACATGAATCATATTTTACCTGACTTGGACTCGAACCTAGGACACAATTACTGTGCCAAGGCACTATCAGCTACACCACAGATAGAATGCATTCATTCCTAGTATAGCAGTTAAGATGTAAGGTTGGTTTATTAGAACTTCTGTGGTGTAGTTGGTAGCACCTTAGCACAGTAATTATGAGTCCTAGGTTCAAGTCACAGTCGGGTAAAATATAATTCATGTTTTCACATATGGTAATGTGCTTATTTGATTACTATTGATGCCCAGTGAGATTGGAATGTGAATTAAATGAGAAAACGGAGCCACGAGTGAGGTTGGGAGAAACTGTAATATGACCAAAAAGGCATTCAGATAGAATGCGTTCATTCCTAGTATAGCAGTTAAGCTATAAAGTTGGTTTCTCTGTTAGACCTGTGGTGTAGTTGGTATAGCCTTGGCACAGTAATCATGTGTCCTAGGTTCATGTTCCGGTGAGGTAAAATATGATTCATGTTTTCACATATGGTAATGTGCTTATATATATATATATATATATATATATATATATATATATATATATATATATATATATATATATATATATATATATATATATATATATATATATATATATATAACTTAAGCTCTGTGTTGCAGTCAGAGACCCAGTACTGACAGAGAGTTACAGAAATCAATGTATCACAAGACTGCGAAAGAACACATATAAATAATTTAAAGCTGGGATTATAAGCAATAAGAAGAAAACACATGCGAGAACCCTCGGGAACGACCCTGTTGATTTGGAAAGAATCAAAGAGAGTACAATCATTGCAATTAATGTACAGAATGCTGAAGTAGAAGACAATAACAGTACCTTAAAGATCAAGTCCCAAGTCAAAATCTTTTGAAACATCTATAGCAAACATAAAATCCTTGGATGTTCCAGCGAGATGCTGAAAATATGAGGAAGCTAAGAACGTATGTCAACAATTTATTGAGGCAATCAGAATACAAAGTAAATAATGTGGAAGATTAAGGTTATTTGATAAAAGCAATTCTGGTGATAAGTTTTTAAGACTTTGCAAGGGGTGACTGTTAACGTAACAAGATTAAAACCATTATATTTTCTTGGGACAAGCTGAACAAGTGCACATTACACACATGAAGGATGAATACCAGTTCTTAGGCAGAAGAAAAATATCCAGCTCAGTACACTTCTCTAAAACCCTTCTTGGGAAGCTGCCAAAAACAAAGTTTTATGGATTTCCAATGGCAAAAGTGTGTTACGTAATAAATGTGGAAAATATAGGGATATAATGATTGTGGCTATATAGACAACATAGTTGCAAAGGTCTAAAGGGAATTTAAGAAAATATGACCTTAATTACACAGCTGCTAGAAATATTACAGACTCCAATGACCTATTAATGATAAAAGACTTTCGCATTTCTCTCTAACGAAGTGCTGACTTCAAGAAAATTAGATGTAGGGTAAATGTCAAGTGAGGGATAAAATGAAAAATTTATAGTGGTACTCTCTAACGGGAACAAAGAGTAAATGACTCACCTTATCATTCACTTGCAGCAGTCTATCTTTGTTCTCGTCCTTGCATACTCTCCAACTATATACCTCCATCTTAGAGATACTAAAAAATCTTAACTCCAAATTTCCTGTATTCTTCCCACCTGACAACCATCTGTACCTCTCTTAATATACCATGGTTCTGTTTCTAACGCTTTCTTTGCCATCTAAAATTTTCCCATAATCTTTAATTACTTACAATATTAAGTCTTCTTACTATCTATAGTCATCAAAGATACCTCATTTTCACATAGAAAGCTATATGTTATTGACTCCAAGTCACAATAATGGTGGCAGGTTTTCTAATTTCATATGCCATTACCAACAGATCATGATTTTTCCCTTGCAGGACTCTGGTTTCTTTACCAAGTATCAATTACTAGTGTGGTCCCATTTGAATGTGCTATATATCCTGACAATTATAGAAGAGCATCAAAAGTACTACAGGTCACACTGTCTTAAATAGAGATATGGGGTGCATATACTGTACACTACTTCTTTCCTGACCTATAGAATATTTTAATATAATATGACAGGTTACAATGGCTTCGAGGGAAACATCAATATTAAAGATGTGTTGAAAATAAATTACAATATTCATATAGGTCGAGATTTCTGCTAGACAGAAGAACATTTAAGGCATACATGCACAATATCTTAACAGCGTAGGAACGCCCTAGAATGGACTCCTAGCAATGGTCTAAGAGTAAAAATGCAAGGCATGTTTAAATAATTGTTTTTTACTTCACAACACGGTTGCACATATTGGTAATGATATTGTTAATGCACAGCACGGTAATAAAGTTTCAAATGTCGGTGAATGTTAAACATAATAATGAAGTTCCCTTAAGATACCAGGGTGAAAACAAATTCAGCATTCATCATTCTTAGTCCTTCCTCAACTGTCTTTTTATTTCATATTTAAAAAAATAATGAGAAGGGGCTGTAAGGTATTGTCAGTTCCCTGTTCCCCTGGTACTTTCTGTCACTTACAGCAAGCACAAAAATGAGCGTGAAATTTTTTATCATATGGTCTCCTGATACAATACAGCAACCTTCTCTTTTCCATATACTGTGTATTATTATTATTGTATTAAAAAAAAAGTCAGATTAAAATAGGTGGAAGCAAAAACAAAAAACATTGATAAAAAAGGGAAAATCAAATCATTTACACCTTTCAAATCATACTTATAGCCGATGCACTTAAAATTTCTTTCAGGTGTGGCCATTTTGTTAGATTCAGTGGAAGTGGCATTATATTTGGGAAAAAAAATATTAAGGTATATACGTAACAAATTACCACAAATTCATCCCAGTATTTTCAACTCTTTACTTTCATACTCTTTCCACTCAGGTTTACTCTACGTAGTGGTTCACGTCTTATCATTTCCATATGCCTAGCAAAGGCGTTAGTTTTACATTCAAAGACCATTGCACATGATTTACTTATACATAATTTAACTGTTCATGGTTTGTATCTGATAAGTTCATTACATAATAAATGTATTGGTAAATATAATCATAAGAGCAATACAGCTTAATACATAATTGGTTTTTGTTATAAACCAGCAATGAAACTTTGTCTTTTTTCAAATTCATACATAATGAATTTGAGAATGAGGATACAAATATTTTTCAGCACATATAAATAATAATAATGTGTGAATAAAAAAAATAAGGATAACTTAAAAGACATTTATTTACTTTAATCAAAAAGACCGAAGCCCATATCATCATCTGATTCTTCTTCTGGCTCTTCTTTCTTTTCTTCCTTCTTCTCTTCAGCAGCTGGGGCAGCAGCACCACCTGCAGCAGCACCTGCGGGAGCTCCACCACCAGCAGCCATACCTCCAGCAGGCATAGACGACAGTAAAGCTCCACCTTAAAATGATTAAATACACTAAATCACTCAAAATCAAAGACAAGACGCACACTCCCAATAATATTCACAAAAAAATGCAACAATATATATTTACCACAAATTTTAATTGCACCCAAAGAATTCAAACACCCATAAATCTGATAAAAAACATTGCACATTAGTTTTCTAATTAATATAGGGCATTATATTATTCTAATTTCAAACAACGGCAAAGTAAAGAGATACAAACTATTTATGCTAATAATTGCCACAATAATGAGACTTTCGGTTTAGCTCTGCTTCTTAGCCTATTAACAGTTGTTGTTGTTTACCAAATTTTGTGGAACTATAAATCCCAATTATGGGATTGGACACAGAAAAAGTTTGAGATAAGGAATAAACGCTAGTTGCCCTTCCTCATGCTCTGCCAGGGGGTAGATCACAGGAATGTCACCTCATGAGTCGTGTACCCTAACCACTGTGCAACCATAGTCCCTACTTTCATATTTAAATACAGGTGTTAGTAATTTGAAATGTTGTATCTGACAACAGACTTCTAATCCACATTGTATTTACTGTCCCTTCTTCATTACGACATTTAATATGGGAAATATTTTATTGTATTCTCTCTCACTCTCTTATCAAAAAAAAGTTTAGTGAATGGTGAAAGCACACAGTGATAATTTAATGAACGATGGTATTTCTATACGTTTATAAAGCAAAACTATTTTCAGGTTATACAAACCAAATATTACTTACCTTCAGCAATAAGTGCGTCAATATCTTTGCCTGCAAACTTTTCCATTACAATAGTTAATTGCTTCTCATCAGCCTCAACACCAACGCTACCTAAGATATTCTTGATGGCCTCTGCAGAAGGTTCAGACTCGCCCATGACGGCCAAGAGGTAAGCAGCTACGTGACGCATTCTGTAGGTAGTAAGAAAACGTAGTTTAATAGAAATACAATGCAAAACAAAGGCAGTAAATGTTTAACTACACTTTTCATATCATGATTCTCATCCCACCTAAATGCTGTAGTTAATATTTCAGGGCATTAAATATCAACACCTTCACTTGAATGCTTTAATGGTCACAGTAAACAGAACCAGACATAAAAAGAGTCAACATGTCCTATTACCAGCCATATATTCATACTAATGACCATATGTGCAAGAGCTCAATTCCAAAGTGGGAAATAACAAAATGAAGTATTACCGAATTGGTCACATAATACATTTATCACAAAATCACAGTGCAAAACATACTTGCAGACGTTAAAAGGGGTCTATATACGTTGATAAAACACAGTAAGATGCTGAAAAAAAGAAGAGACGGAAAGCAAATATATCAAAAATATTTCAAACAGGTGTCCTAACCTGACCATTACCTAGCTGAATTTATAATAGAGAACCCTGAATTTTTCGCCCCCATCTT